>JAHWFP010133523.1:69126-99542 GCA_023313725.1 Lithobius niger
AGGAAGAATTGCAATTATTTTACATCGAAATAATCAGTACATGACTTTGTGATGATCTTGAATTCAAAGAAATGACATGGAGCATGGGTCGACGGCAATGGGGTGAGCGAAACGAACGATACGGCTAGTCAACCTTATTAATATCGTAGGCAAGCGAGCTATCGTCATCAGCGACAGCAATGCCACTCGAGAAATGATGAGCAGCATCTTGTGCAATACGGGTAGATGCAGGCCTTAGACGTGTGCAGAAATACTGTCTCTTCTAGCGGAGTGAACCGTAGGGTTTATTGGGTGGGCCTGGTCTACGCTACGAGCGAGGCGTACAAGTTGTTCTTTAACGGGATTTCCCGCATCTCTACGAGACATGGCAGCAATGACATGTACTTCCGCAAGAATCGTGAAATTATGAAGGAGGGATATGAAAGGAAGGGCACGACAACACACCGGTTATTTGCGCCCATTCTTTATAACTTTGGCAAACAATGCAAAACAAATACAGCTGAAAAGTTAGGGCAGTGCCATTGAAAGTGGAATTATGTGATTACACACATATATGTATATCCCAAACAAAATAAGAGAAAGGTAAGAGGAGGAGGAAGGGGACGAAAGTTAGAGAAGAATCGGCATGCGGGGAAAGGGGAGGGGTGAGGAAACGAGAAGAGAGCAGTTAGAGAGGGGAAGGCCATTGGGGGAGGAGTCAGTGCGTAGTCAGTGGGCCTATAGTTTTCCGACCGTTTATGACGTCACACACATACGCTTCTCCCCGAACTTAGTTCGGGCTTTCCACTGGCAATGGATAATTGAGATGAACGCTTTTTGAGCTAAATCAGTCACATTAAAATAGGGTTCAAAAGGGCCTGGTTGTTGTTCATAACTACGTCTTAAGCTATAAAAGTTGAAAATCGGTTCGTAGGTTTGATTCGATCTCTAGGTGAATGCAAAAAAAATCCCAACACCAACAAGAAACTGCCATTTTGTGGAGGCCAAACGGTTCGCTTGTTATCATTAAAATGTATAATGAACTGAAATAGTTATGACACGACACCAAACACCAAATTTCGTTGGTCTAAACCAATTCAGGGGGAAACGATAGGTTTTCAAAGTGTGCCGTTGAACATGGAAGTTCTGCTGAGGCTCACGTAACGCCCTTGATGACGTCATTATCGTCAGTCTATTACCCCCTTCCACATCAGAACGTATGCCTACGCAACAAGACAAATCAAAAAAGTCAAGAGACAAAATACAAGCTTTATAATGGTTTCCTATGAGCCCAAGTGAAGCGAGCCAAAATATCAGGTGTTAAGGGCTTGGTCTGCAAGCCAAGAAAATGCCATATCGAATCGTTTCGCCAACCTTTGTACACATGGGAATTTACAAATAAGGCTCCCCCCCCCCCCCCTCCCTCTGGGCGTTAGGAAAGGAAGGAAAGATGTTCAGGAAAGATGTTCTTAGTCCACAACGTATTTTTGATCTTGACACGTTCCCTAACGAGTAGCAAATAGGAGGCACCAAAATCCGAATGAGCGTCCCAAGACAAGTCCAAGTACGCTGAAATAGTCGATTGAAGGAGGACGAGGATATGAGTGCTCGCGTCATCTGAGGACAGCACTAATTTGAAGAAGAAAAAAAAGGACTGAGACGCGCAATTAGGTCTTCAGAGGTCTGGTATATCGCCACCAAAGCTGATAACCCATGTGGTTCAGTGGTAGAATGCTCGCCTGCCACTGGGGTGCCCAAGTTCGAGTCCCGCCCGATGCACCAAATTACGCGGAGACTGAAATATGGATTTGGGCGTGATAAGATGAGATTTGCATCATCTATGGTAACGGAATTTGGTTGATAAACAGACCGAGACACTTTCACTTTGTACCTATGTTTATTCTGTTGGTAAAAGCAAGAATTTATGCTTTTGCCGGCCGTAACAAGACTAACTGCCTAACACTGCTATTGTGTGCGCGGTGCATCTTGAGTCCTGCTAGTATTTTGTGAGCGGCTACGTCTTCCTGGATGGGGTGGCTTTAATCGATGGCCTCCATTGTTTTTGTAACCATCTTGGATATCAACAAGGCACTCTGCTACTGAAAACGTACAATCGATTACCTGTGTTCGTTCTGCGGAGAACTCAAGATAGGCCGCGGGCACTATAATGGGGTGTGGATGACAGTTACGAAGATTAGGGACGTGATGTTACTTAAATTGTGAAAATCACGTGATTCAGGGAAGAACTCAAGTTAATTCAAGTGCTGGAAAGCAGTGTTAACACCATCTGATAGTACTGCCTAGTCTCGAAACGTATAGTGTACACCCAAGAAAATGTATCTCCCTTAATCCTGTTATGGCCTCAAGTAAAACTAGTGTTAGAGATGCCATGGGAGCCCACCGACACGTCCCTCAGTCTCAGGAGAACAGATACGCAAGCGCAAATTACAACATTTACGTAAGAAACGACAAATTTTGTCAGTTCACCTGTCGCGTAGGTTATCCTTGATGATGTTGGCATTCTAAAACTGCCAACACTTTTATCTCGCATTTGCTATAGCTGCTCATTCGCCATTTGTGCGTGTCATTGTTTACCAACGGGGCGCTGGGAGGGGAGGGGGGAATTGGTGGGGGAGTCAAGGATTTGTTTGGACCCTCTCGGGGGGGGGGTGTCACAAATATTTCAGGCCCGTCAATGCATGGTGTTTACGTTTTAATCTTTTTACGCATTTTAATCCCCCCCCCCCCGACCGAGGATGTTAGATTAGGTTATGTTTGGTTTAGTGGCGCATCAAGAGGAAGTGGCGGAATTGGGGGTGGAAGAGGCTAGCAAGCTGGGGAAACTTCCCCCCTTCGAAGATACTAACGCACAACCGCTTCGAGGGTACTAATACGCACAAAAGCTTAAAAAATAGCAACATTTCTATACTTAAGTCTAATTTTAATGTACCAAAGATCCATTAATAACCAAAAATGTATCCCTTTTTTCATAACCAGAGTACATAAAGAAATAAACGCACATTCTATTCTCTGAGGAAAAGACAAATTCCAATACACTCTAAGAGTTAGGTCTTACCTTGTTAATGAAAGGACAAGGAAGAGTTAAAAATATTGTGTAAAAACACCTGTTCCTTACACCCTTCTAGTGATGCGTTTCATACATTAAGTACCGTATGATGAATGCACTGTTTGCTTGTATGGCCACATCCCTAATATAGTTAACACCTGAAAGACAGAGAACCAGGAAGAAAGGCTTTTCTAAAAGGTTTATTGAAAAAAACTACACTAGGTGGTACCAGAAAGAAACGAACATTGGCTTTCATTGGGTCCTGGCAGTACTGCTAAACCTTTAAAACTTTGTAAAGACATCAAGGAGAAGCTGAGGAGGTTTTGGAAATTTGGACTACAGAAAGTGTCATTTTTGAGGTTCAAAATGACTTTTTCCTCCAGTCTGGCCTGTTTGTTTGTGACTCCTCCGTCCTGAACAGGGCCTAAAAAACTCCAGGGTCCAAAAACTCCATAACCGCGACGACCAATTTCCTCCAACCCCCTCCCCACTCGCGAAAAATAATGACCGGTGCGGTGCCTTAGGATAATGGTCTGTTTAGATGAACTTCAGTTTAGATGATTTTATTTTTATTTTTAATTTAATCTATTTTTAGCTCTTTATATTATATTTTTTAATATTTTCTTTTTAAATGTAACTGTTTTTTTCACCAGGGATTTTTTTCGTTTTTTTGTTAAATAATAATAATAAGAAGGCATGACTGCCAAAAAAAAAAAAAGGTAAAAAGGCAAAGAAACAACTAACAACCTAACGCTATCGTTCTACTCTACCTTGCTAACAAGTAACAACCGTGCTCAATGAAAGAAAGAGGGCCAGTGCCGTCAGTCATACAATTCCAGCCGTCGAAGGAAGGTCCTGAAACAGTGTTTATTTAATAAACTTCTAAAAGTATGTTCCCGTAAGGCTGAGACCGAAGACCTTGGAATAGTAGTAGTATAGTCTGAGACTGCTTCCTCACTACGCTAGTTCCTTCTCCCCCTCCCCCTCACCCCCACTTCCAGGGATTTTTTCTTTTTCCTTCATTGACGCATTTTCATCAACAAATCGCGTCACGAATCTTTACTTTTATGTTGTCAGGCGGCCAAAATCGTCCGATCAAATCAATTTCAGCCTTTTCTATCGCATTGTTCCGAAAATAGCCATTACATTGGCTCGTTTCATCGGCTCCTCGTAGCATAACTGCTTTAGCTGTAGAAGACACAAGTGTTTAGTGGCCCTATAAACTTTATCTGGATAGGACGAACGTTGATATTGGCATGAATCTTGGCGGAAGACATACTAGCGTGTGTTTAATATAATTTTTCAAAAATCCTTGGCAGCGGTGTATGATGTGGAAAACACGCCGGAGCAACGAAGCGAGATCGAACGAACAGGGAGTTCCAATTCAAGAAGTAAGCCTCATGGCGACATCTACCGGTTACTATGAAAATTATAAGTTTTCTTACCAAAGGCCTATTGCGATAACACCTGTTTATTTTTCTCGGAAGCAGCGGTACGTGTACAGTAGTCTTGGAGGAAGAATAATTAATACAGTTATCTTTTCGCCAAGACAGTAGTCTTGTTATAAGCAATTGATACCTAACTGAAGCTAATTCGAACTAACTAAATTTAAGTTTCATTTTCATTGAGTGGTGATGGGACACCACGTGCTTGCTCCAATCAAAAGTGCACGATCTGAATTAAGTGGCACTATTACGAAATCGTATGAAAATACTCTTGGCGCCATCTAGCAGCAGTGATATTGTTAACCTTTACAGCTTGCTTAGGTGATGGTAGAATTGAGGAGTAGAAAGACTTGGAGGAAGGGATTTTAAGAAGTAGAAGTGGAGAGGCGGGCTAGGGGTATGGAAAGGAAGTCAACGACAGAGAGCTATAGCGAGGAGAAAATGAAAATGGGGTGGGAGAAATGGAGACTGGGGGATTGGGGCAGTGCCTGTTCTTTAGGGCGAGGGGCCGGGGGGCGGCGCTTATTTAAAACCAGGGATTTGGTGTGGAGGGCTAGTGGGGATGATAGGGATAACACCTGTGGGGTCTTGGAGCATTGTTGATCGAATGTTGGGGGGTTTTGATTGGAGGATCTCAGGGGTAGAGAGGAATGGGGGGAGGGTTGGGGAGGAGACTGTAAGGTGGTTCCTTGGGTGGAGGGATGAGACCAGCGGGGGGGGGGCCAAGAGAGTGGTGTGGTTAAATAGAAGGGGTAAGGATTAAGGGGTAGTGGGGACGGGGTAGGGTATTTGTATTTAGTGTGTATTGGAGGGGACGGCATTGCGGCTTCAGACAGCACCGTTTCAAAAGGGAAGCCCATACATGATCATCATCATCATTGGTCACAGATGCACGAGAATGTACCAAATTTACACTCAATAATAAGGAGGCTCGTGGCTTGTTTATTTCGTTAAAAAAAATGGCGTTGTGTATTCCTTCACTTGATACAAGCAAGTGCTAAATAGTGCTAGATGTTGCCAGATTCTGCAACTTTCAGTACCTTCCTAAACTACCGAACAGAGCGAACAGAACGCACCAGTGTTAGAGACAGTTTGGCTCCAAACTTGACGTCGCGCATGCGCAGTGATGTTGCATCAGCCGTTCAGTACCTTCCGAAATAGCAATCACAGCTCATCAAAATCAACAAGCTCAACAGAGCACTCGTTACGTCATAACTTTAAGGTGACCAGACGTGACTAATTGATTGTACCAGTCTAGGCTGATGGATGTAACCAGGCGCGAGCAATGCCAAATTGCAAACCATCTCGTGTAGGTAATTTGGAGTGGTTGCCAGTAGTGGAGCTTTTGAGCATGCGTTAAGAACCGGAAACAGATGCATTGCTGACGACGGTTGGCGTAAGCAAGCCACATCAGCATGGTTATAGTAGGGAATGAGCTGAACTGTCACCAACTGTGGTTCATTTGATTCGTTCTGTTCGGTGCGTTAGGAAGGTACTGTTTGAATGGGACCATACTTCCTGGAACTGTTGCTTTACAGCCCATCCCTTCTCACAAGATCGTCTGGGAAAGAAGCTGAGGATTTCGTTTCTTTGATCTTGACTAGTTGATTCAACAGTGACAGAATCTTCTTTTGCCACAGCAACGATGATGATGAGCCTGGATTTCCCTTTTGCAATAGGGTGCAGGCCGAAGCAGCCAAACCCACCGACTCCGAAACAACCAACCCTGCCCTCCTCCCAGCCACCCTCCCTACGACTCCACCACCCCAACAGCAGACAGTTTCCTGTACAGTTGGTGACAATTTGGCTCATTCCCTGCTAATATCCGTGTTGATGCGGCTTGATTGACGTGATGAATCTGTTTCGTCAAAACCGTTACGTCGCGCATGCTCAAACCTCCACCTCCAGTAGATCACCTCCCTGAGATGGTTCGCAATTTGGCATTGCTCTCGCCTGGTCACATCTATGAGCCAATCCTGGTCAAATCCATTAGCCAGGTTTGGTCATGGTGAAGGTATGACGTATTGAAGCCTCTGCTGAGCTTGTTGAGCTGTATTGTAGTTTAGGAAGGAACTGAATGGCTGATATAACATCACTGCGCACGCGCGACGTCAAGTTTGGAGCCAATCTGTCTCTAACAATGGTGCGTTTTGTTCGCTCTGTCCGGTGTGACTATACTACTACTATCAAAAGCAAATTATGGACACACAATTGCCATAATTGCAATTGCCATAATTGTGTGTCCATAATTTGCTTTTGCTACTATTCCAAGGTCTTTGGTTCGGTGCTTTAGGAAGGTACTGTTATTTGTTGACGGTGCATATTTTGGCACAAGCAGGAGAGCGACGAGAGTTCCCATAAGCGTTCTCAATTGGTATTGTCACTTCCAATGGAAAAGACGCAGAAAGAGAAGCTTTACTCGGGGCAAGGCGAGAAACATCAAATTCAGACATTAAACGGGGGAATAAATTCCAGAGAAAAACCAAAGAAGAGTTCAGAGTCATCTCTGATGATCGGGGAGCAAAAGCCCGAATAAAGCAAGATTTGAAAAAAAAGCAAAATTGCACCCTGCGCCCGAACAATCACGCGTGCGACGCGAGCTCACGTAAGCGTTCTCAATTGGCATTGTCATTTCCACCATGGTGAAGCAGCAGAAAGTTGAGCTTCAATCCGGGAAGCTCGGGGAAGCTCGTATTCAGACATCAAAAACAGGAATACATTTCTGAGAAACCCAAAGGAGAGTCCAGAGTCATCTCTGAGATTCGGGAAGTAAAGCCTGATTGCAAAATTATTATTTTTTTTTTGTAAATTCTCAGCTGTAAAAAATGTATTTATTATTTTGGTTGCTCGGGATTGCAAACCTTCCACGACATTAGTTGCCAATCGAACAGAGCTAAACCTCATGTGGCCTTGCCCACATGTTATTTTTATAGGGCAGCTGTGCGCATGCCCTGTTGCTGGAATTATTGTAGTTTTCTGAACGGGTTTGGAATAAGACGAGATATTCTACTAAAATTCACGGTAAAAGGTGAGAATTGGGAGGTATGTTAATGTGAAGTGGGTTTCCATGTATCGTCGTTGCAATTTATGATAAAACTGTAATGGTTAGTGTAGTTATTAAAACACAAAACTCTTAAAAAGTAACATTGAAATGAAGCCGTATCGCGCCTAATGAAGGTCGGCGAAAGCCTTTTGCGGTCAAACTGTTGTCTCTTATTCGCTGGAGTCCCGGCTACTCCCACTTGGAGTCCCGGCTACTTCCACATACGTACTCAGACCCCTAACAAGTTTTAGTGTTTCTGCTCTTGCATGATGGATGCGAGCCATTTTGCCATACCTGCTACACCAAAGATAGTCTTACCACGGATTAATAAGTACACTTCATAATGTCTACACTAGACCACCAACGCCTCACCTTGGAATATTTAAAAATACTGTGCCACTGTACTATATGACTGTATATCTGGTTCCGTTGACGGGATCCAGGTTTGAAAAACTCCCGGTCAATTTGTTGAAAACTGCCTTGATCTTGTTAAAGTGGACTAACCTAACGTAAACCTAACCAACTCTTATTCTAAGTTTGTCTAAAGAACTAGGCCTACCCTTTTTCTTTTTTTTTTACTGGGATCCATACCAGGGGTGCATAAAATTCTTACAGGACAAAATTTCCCACAAAATTTTCCTACAGATTTTTCAAATTTCCACAGCCTTTCACCAAGCCATTTTTCAGTGAATTTGCTCAGTTCGCTGAAATTTCCCGCGAACCTCGTTCTAGCGTTCTGGCATATTCTGCACCCCTGATCCATACTCTCAAGAGCTCAACGCATCCAAGATTGGCTCGAAATTACGTCTCAACCAGACAAAAAACACCTTAATCCTGGACCGCTTAATAAAACGAAACCCCTCGTAAAGTTAGCTGCGGGGGGGAAAAAAACGTGTTTTGTCCAAATGTGAGGTCCTGTTAGAGGCCTACCCGGTGAGGTCAGAATAAGCAACGAGAAAGTGTCCTGTATAGTTACCGAGTATTTTTTGACCAGAAATTACCTAAACAACCCAAGAACCTTCCACAGCCATGGCTTGGAATGCCACGCAGTTATTTCTCCGCCCTCCGAAAAGCAAGGTGCACCCCAAGATGATCTGGAGAGCTCCATACCATACTCCAAGGAAGTACTAGTTAGCGGAAATTGCTGACGCATGCTAAAACCACATACGGTAGTTGCGCAACAAATTCTCCCCATGCAATCAATTTTGTGTCGTAAGAAAACAATTCCAAAGAATGCAGTGTGTACATCAACTAAAATTTAGCTGGGGGTGGTTTATACTGGACGAACTATTCTGTTAGGAATAAATTTAGATTTCTACCAGGTGGCTTTCTTGTATGGCTCAGTTTGCAACATAAATTTGTAACGGTGCTCCTACCTAGTTAGCCATCAACTGCACCGCACAGTGGTACAACCGTGTTGCAGAACACATCTTGATATAGAGATCAGTGGATAAGATGTGAAAACGAAGGTGAACATGGCGTCACCAGCAGTTGTGATTAATTCACGTGAGTATGGAAAGCATAATTGCAGCACTGAAAGGCACAAAAGAGCCAACCAAGACTTTCAAGAGCTTTATGAACAGTTTTCAGTTAAAGTGTTGGATAATCAACAGCTACCTGAATGAGTTAGAGCACATACATGCAGGAAGGTTTTGACTATTGCAAGGAGTGTGACTTTAGTTAAGTAAAATGATTATTTGAGAACTTGGTTTTGTGCACTCATTGCAGCAATCCGGGTGAATCACAGGTATGAGTGTAACAAATTCGGACGTGTAGCCTAAATGTTACAAAGGCATTCCATTTTCCAATTTTTATCCTTGCGAGAATTGGGTTTGAAACGGTCACCCGAACGCGTATAGGGCCAAACAAAAAAAAATGGGTTTGGTTTGCGTTACCCGACCGACCCTATACTTTTTTCCGTCCAAGGAAAAAATATTTTGACGCTCCATCCCACGATACAAAAATGGTTCAAAAGCTTCCTGGAAAAAGGAAAAATATTGCTCCGTGTACATGAATGTACCTTAATTGCATAAAAAAAATATTAAATTAGAATTTTTGAAGTAAAGACTTTCTGATTTAGTAAGAAGAAAAAGTGAAAAAAAAAAAAGAATTTTCCAACCGACCCTATTTTTTTTAACTGCGTAATGCAAACCAAACAATTTTTTTTGTTTGGCCTAATTCACTGCTGAAGCATGGTAGTACCTTAAAGCGGTTTGACTTTGTTTTGGTTGAAATCTGATTCTGTTGAAAGTGACCATACGGTGGTAGTAGTTCGGACAATAGCAACCATGCGGTAATCCCTTCAAATTGCTTCTACTCAAGGCAACATGAAAGTTGTGCATGCACTTCTGCATTTTCCTACGTCACAATGCCGGTTACAGGATTGGCCCTAGGTCGATCTCCTAGTGTCGTAAAATTGACTAATAATGCGGCCCATACTGCTCTTGGTACTGGTTTTATTTTTTTTACATTAAGGTGTGCTGCCTTTAAAGCTTTCCGACGACTGCACGCTTGTTCCTATGTTTTATCACAGCCTTTGTGGTTTAAATATTTTGTCATACATTTAAAAACTTGCACAATTCTCTGATGTCTGCCATCTAACATGGCACAATATCCATTTTGGCAATGCATTGCAAAACCATTTTGGTTGTGGTGTTTAATTTTAAGATGTCACGTCGCTTACTCTGATAATTCGAGTCCATGTTTACGTCTTGTACGCTTAGATTTCAAAGTAAAGGATATGTACCGTTCCAATATCCTTGCAGATTTTCGACAGTCCGTTTTTTTTCTGGCATTGGTGGGGCTCAGAACGACTGTCTTCGACAGGCTTCCACATCACCGCTCACTTCGTCGTGATCATTCGTCAGCTATTTGAATGCGACGCGGGGCCATTGCCTCTGTAACTTGCAGGCCAGTACACCACTTATCTTGCAATTTATTAAACTCTCCGCTCAGTGGAACTGGATGTTTGGGTTTGAAGGTCCCTTGCTATTCAAATAGCGGACGAACAATCAACGAAGTGAGTGGTGATGTGGTAGCCTACGAAGACAGTCGTTCTGAGCCCCTCCAACTCCAGACAACCAGACTGTCGAAAATTTGCAAGGATATTGGAATGGTAAATATCCTTTACTTTGCAATTTAGGTGTCTGTCCAAATGAATGGTGTTTTTCCCTTCGCTGCTATTTTTAACGGAAGTGGCAGATTTGGCACTGTTTCTCCGTGACGCATGCACGCTCCAGTCAGCCAATCTGAGTGCAGGTGTGGTAAACGCGATGTCGACTTGCCACCATGTTGTCAAGTTTCATTGTGCTTTGAATTGTCGAGTCGGTGTGAGAAGGTGGTTTGAGATAAAGCGCATTGAAAGTGGTTTAGGGTGCCCACATGAGTAGTAAAGCGCTTTAGCTCTATTTCAGCGCGCTTTGAAGTCAAACCGTATAGAGATTCTACCGTGTCTGCAGTAAACGTTGCAAAAGCTATTTCTGCAGGTTGCTTGAAATAGTAATCCTAAAGAGCAAGGAGAATTAATTTTCTTGTGGTTAAATTATGTTTGTCCTTACTTTTATGGCATTTTGCTGACCTGGTTAACCAGCATTTTCAAATTCTCTTGTTGATGGTGCCCTGGCTTGGTTGCTTATGGTATTGTGTAGGCCTACATGTTTGAGTTCCTTTTTCCTGTGATGTTAAGAGCCGAAAATGAATGCATGGGGTACGCGTCAAGTCTCGTTATGATCTTGTTGTTTACTTGATTAGTTCTTGAAAAATGATTTCTTGGTATACAAAACTGTTCAAAGCAATCTACGGCAAATGTTACCGTACATCAGCCACACGGAAAAATGACTGGACGAACATCAGTGTGCCGTCAGAACCAACGACACGACTTATGCATTGGCTGTACATAGCATCGATATAGAGCATCCAATGGGCGCTTGAAGCGTACGCCATGGAGATGTTCGCAGGGAAGCTGTAAACATCACGGAAGCAAGACCAAGCCGCCAGGAAAGGGCGCCGTCAACATGACAGGGAGCAATGAAGAAAAGCAACCGGCAAACCTTATGAATTTAAAAATGCTGGCCAACTAGGACAGCGAAACGTCATTAAAATAGCCTACGGATAAACTTAATTTGACCCTGAGTAAATTAATTCTCTGCGTTTTTTTAAGAAGCATGTAGGTCTATTTTTAGGTAAATTCTGACGTTGATACCATTACCAGTAGGCCAGATGCTTAACGCGCCAGAGTCGCATCCTAGTTGTCTGCTGTTCTCTAACGATCGATGCATGTTGGAGAGAGTAAATAAGCAACTTGAGGTGGCCTGATGAAAATGGGACTACATTTTTTTCATCTTTAGTCATTGCATCCATGTCGGAAATTCGCAAATCTGTGTATATGTTTAATTTTGAATTTGAGCGTGATATCACGTACTAGGCTAGTCAATTTCTTCGAATGTTCAAACTTCAAAGTATGATGGTTCGTGTTGTCAATTAGTAGGCCCAAAGATTTTCTTGATGCTGCGTAGGCTACAGAGAAACCAAACTTTCCTCCTTCTGCATTTTTCATTGGTTATGCTGTGGTGACCTTAATTTTCATTGATTGTTATTCTAGTCTCAAGTTCCCTTCGGCTCTGCTCTCGGGGCATTCTTTTCACGTGCGTGTTGGGACAGTTCTTTTCTGCTTGTCATTTTGAGAATGGAGTGCCTCAGGGGTCTATTCTTAATGTTTTTTCTGTTGCAATCAACCCCATTGACCAGCAAACTGCTGTTGCGCAGTCATTGTTAGTTGAGGCTGAGATCTTCGCTATTGAGTGGCTTGTATGTAGACCTGAGAGTGGCTCCTGGTAGTTAACGAAAGTCCAGAACTGGCCAGTCTATAATGGTTTCCGTTTTTTTCCGAACAAAACAGTGTGTCTCCACTTTTGTCGTCAACGAACAGTGCATGCATAATTTATAGTAAACACAGTAGTGCTTTAGAGAGGCCTGAAAAAGGTGATTTTCTTACGAGAATTCACCGAAAATTCTCCCAGAGTGATAATTCTACCTGAATTTAACATTGACTGTTGGCTTGCGTTTCAAGATGAATTTCAATGAAAAACTAAAGTAGGTGCATGCTCGATATTTTTGCATTTTCAATCTTGTGATTCTTGTAAGATTGGCCAAACAAGACTATTCTTCGAGAAGGTGTTGCATATCACCTATAAACCGGATCGCATGGCAGTGGTGTAACATAGTCTATTATGTTGGCAATAATACACCAACCCTTCAGGACACGGGTTTAAAAAAGTTTTTTTTTATTTATATCAGTTAGCATTTCTTTTTTCACTCACACGCTAGTGTACTACACAAAGAAGTGAGTTTCTTGCAAGAATTCACAGAAAATTTGCCCAGAGTGCTAAATCACACCAAAATTTACGCTGACTTTTGGTTTGCGTTTCACGAAAACTTCGTTGAAGTTCGTACGGTGCAACATGACGAAATTCCGAAAATGTCAATTCACAAAGTCAACACGCAGATTTCCACAAAGACACTTCGTATGTCTAGTAAATTTTCAACAACTAAATGTTGTTTTTTCAGGCTGTTAAGGTTGATTTAGTTCCTGATCACATCTTGCTTCCACAATGTTTACAATCGCCTTTTTCGAACTGCTAGTAATCGTGGCCTACTACATTTGTTGGGCTATTGCATGTCGGCATTCTGCTCACTCAGTTCCCATCGCCTACTTAATTCTTGTTCCAGTCCAACGTTAACTAGGTGCTCCACGTAAGGACTTTTGATGGTCCTTGAATGTTCATAAGAAAAACGTATTAGCAATAAAGGGAAAAAAGTGTTCACTGCCCAACATCAGGCTCACGTGACACAAAAGGAGAAATATGAACATGTGATGGGACGTGTTGCGAATACGAGAGAAGGGGTGTTCCGTGTCCCATGCAATGACTGAGGCAGTATATGTTGGTGAAAACAGAAAAGGAGTACGAGTGAGACTGGCACAACACATGCCTAATGTAAAATATAAGGAGGACAACGGAATAGCAGTGCATTGCATGAAGACATGTCGCACAATAGATTGGGAAAAAATCAAGATGCTGTTGAGCTCAAACTCCGCTAGAGATAAACATCTTAGGTGCCTGGAATCGGTAGGCTAGCAATTAAACAACCTGAATTGCATAAAATAACCACTTATGAACATTCAAGGACCATCAAATCCTAACGTGGGGCACCTAGTTAACGAGAATTAAGTAGGCGATGGGAACTGAGCGAGCAGAATGCCGACGCCCGACAAATGTAGTAGGACACGATTAACGGCGATTGTAAACATCATGGAAGCGAGATGTGATCAGGGAATAAATCAACCTTTACAAGCCTGATGAAGACAACAGTTGTTGAAAATTTGCTGGACATGGTAGCAAGTGTCTAGTTTGTGGAAATGTGCCTGTAGTGTTGGGCGGTATCTGAAATTGTACAGCCGGTGCCGGTACCAAGTTCAGAACTCCGGTACTCGGTTTTCTCCGGTACTTATGGAGGAGGCGGTATCTGGTATTACAGTAATGTGGTGCCAACACCGATTTTTAATGATTGATGATTAGGCCCTAATACGTGTTTCACGACATATTTGATAAAAAAAAAAACGAACTTCTCTAAGATTTGTAGTTAACATGCTATCCAAGTAGAATTGCAAATATAAACAAACAATGGTTGTAGCATTACAGTTATGCAAATTTCAAAATTTGGCTCTACTGTGCTTTGTGCTTTGTTTTAAATTCCAATTTTACCATTGTTGATCTTTAACAGATTATTGCACTGCTTTGGGCCCTACAACACACAAAATAAATGAACTGATATCAATGCACGATATTTGGTACCATTGCATTTTTGGTATGTGCGTGTTTGCTTTGTGAATTGTCATTTGGTTTGTGTTTCAAGATGAAAGTAAGAATCACAAGGATTCATAAAATCTGTTAACATTCTGAGTTAGCAATTGTTACAAGTTATTTTCCTGGTTCACTCTCAGCGTGTCGTAGGTGTTATCTTAACATACCTCAATTGTGGTCCCAGTTTTAATTTTTAATATTTTCATTTGTTTTCAGATGTCGGCCAGTCAGCTAGCAAAACCCCAGCTGCGTGGGCTTCTGGCAAGTTACATGCGCAAACATGGCATCATTTGTGCCGTCCTTTGCAGTATCTCAGTAGTTGCGTACAAGTACGGCATTGCTGAGCCTCGCAAGAAAACATACGCAGAGTTCTACAAGTGAGTGAGGCGCTCGTAGTGGTATAAGATTGTTGATAGTAAACATTATGGTAACGTCAGAAAAGACAGCGTTTTATGTATTTACATTGGAGTGAAAAATGGAAAATATCCAAGTTCACTACAACACACGTTGCACTGGAAATTTTCGATTGAATGTTGGCTCCTACCTACATCGGGATGTGTTGAGATTATGAATATCTCACTCGCCGCCACTGAGCTGAATAAGGCCGGCTGGAATTCACTTTGGCATTATTGTTCCAGTTCAGTAAGTTGGTGCAGGTGGGGTGACCTAGATTTTGGAGAAGTGGTAGGTGGGGATCAGGGAAAAGATAAAGGGCACTAGTTGATTTTCATAGTGCTTATGGAAATAGATTCTAGGGCCGTATGGTGGTCATCTCTGTTGAAGTTTGAGACCATAAAGGTGGTAGTTTTATCCCATTCAATTTAATGTTTGGTTTCCGCCTGATGGACCGAGTTATCATTTCTTCAGTCATTCATCCTGGTGGCCGTGACATGATCCAGGATCGTGACATTTATCCCTCTCCTGGTCTCGCGTTCGGATATACTTCACACTGCCCGCAGGGGATTCATTACAATATGCACTTGGTCTTAAGGCAGTGAGGTGCAATCTGGACTCTGGGGGTGTTGTGAGTATCCACTGTTTTCTCAGAAGTAATTAGTGGAGTGGAGTCGGTTTGGTCCTGCTGTGAGGTATACATTTGTGCTCGTGTCGTGTTCGCTAGTGGTGCCAAGATGGGCTCCTTCTTGGTGATTTGTTCTTTACAAAGTTTCGTTTTTGCCCTGCAGTGACTTCAGATTTCTGTAGTTTTTGGTGTAGCGCTAGAAGTTGCGCTAGATTGATAATTCTTGCTTTTGCTGTCTGCAGATGTGGATGCAAAGAAATGGTATTGCGGTCCGTTAAGTGGAAACGAAGCATGAAATTGATTGTGATAAAACTACAACCCGTCTGGTCTCAATTCCAACAGGTGACCACCAAGAAAATCAACAAGCCTAGTAGCATTTATGAATCTTCACCCCACCACCTACCCACACATAGAGAATTTAGTCACTCCACCCTTACAAACCTACTAAGGCTGCACCGAATGTCAATTTTTCAACTGAACCGAACAAACCTTAAATGAGCTAAACACTAAACACTTCCGAACTGAACAAAAGTTTACCAAATCAATCAACTTTTAAAACAACTCTGTTACAAATATTCATATACTCTATTTAACAAAGCACAGATGTGTTCACAGAAGTGGAGACGGGTTGAGCATGAAGCATAGGCTCCCATCTGTTTTAAATTTTCTCTGAAAATTTCTGAACGGTTAGAGCCACGAACTTGAGGTTTAGACCATCCGAAAGCTGGCGAAAAGACCTTCAAAATGGTGTATTCCAACATCAAAATCGGTCAGTTAGAAGTGGAAATACTTTTGGTTTGGTATTTTTCCTTTAAAAGGCCGAACTGCACACCTCTGTTCGGTTCGGTAGAACCTTATAACGAACCTCCAAATCGGGAAGTTCTCCATAGATAACTTGGCCTAACCACACCATAACTTGGCTTAAGTTTGCCACTTTATTTGTATGGTAGAATGTACCGTAAATCGTGTATTAAAAGCCCAGTTGAAGCTAAAGCCCACCCCTTAAAATGCTGTTAAGTCAAAATCATGAAATAGTGGAGTTAAAGCCCATTCCTCAAATTGTCGCTTTTTTACGAAAAATTACCTAAAAGTTATATGGTATGAATAGTACTGCTTGCTAAGTTTACGGGCCCCTTCTCCCTCCCTGTAGTAATAATGGACTTTTCCGTTAGCTCCTAGCACCTGCACAAGGCATCTCTCACCTAAGCCTCCTTCCTTCTTCACAGCAATTAAAAGGATGTAAAAATTGGTCTTTCAGAGTTCGTTCAAAAGCTTCGAATTTTCTGTAATAGATGTCCAGAAAGGTTAGAAAATTGATAATGCTCGATTTAAAGCCCACCCCCCTATTTCTGCCAAATTAACTGCATAAGTCCATGGGCGTTTAATCCACGATTTACGGTATCAAGAACAAGTATGAAGAAGACTATTTGTGTTCAGGAATGCGTTGCTTTCATTTTTTGACTTTGGTTTTGGTTTTGTGGTCCCACAATATTCCTGCTTCCGGTATAGGTTCTTGCTACTAGGGATAGACCGATATTAATATCGGTATCGGTATTTACAGATATTATCGGTATTTTTTGTGTATCGGTGTTTATTTACCGATATTTTAGCCGATACGACCAACTTCCATGCGTGCTGACTACTCCACCTAGCTTGTGAGAAACCTTTCCTGCATAGCACCGCTTGTATCCCATGAATTCATCTGCACAGCAGCTTAGTGAATTCAACGTGTGTGCATTGCCAGATTCAGGGCAGGGCTTCTTGGAATTAGGCCTATCTGCAGTGTACGCTGGGTTTTTTTTTTTTTACAGTCGAATGTACACTTGCGGATCTGCCACCACTGAGAAAAAAAAAATTAGAAATTTAATTTTCTTGCACACCAGTTTCATAATGATGAAGTAGCCTATGCGTTCGACTTTCTGACCCATTATTATTTTTTTTTGAAAATCGGTATCGGTATATCTGTATCGGTGTATCGGATCGGCGTGTGAGGGGAAAATCGGTATCGGATCGGTATTTTTCTGTATCGGTCGATCCCTACTTGCTACCCTCCCCCAAACCCAATTTTTCTAGGTTTTTATTTTATAACAGTAGTAGCCTATTACTAGCTTCCAACATGCTCCTCTTTCACTTTCAGCAGCGTCATTGACCATGGGCCTGGCTGTGGCTTCTTCAACCGTTTCAGCGTCGTTTTCTACTACTTTTTCGTTTTTTTAAGACTTAAGCTTTGCTGTCATTATTTGTAGAAAAATGATAATAATTATAAAAATTTAAAAACAACAAATCAGTCTTGATTTTACAAACACCGTGCGAAAAACCGAAACGAAATCCAAATCGCTTGCAGTTATGGTTTTCAATAAAAACTGAAAATTTGGTTTCATTTGCTGACCCATCCCTACATACCAACTTAATACCATTTTGCCAGCAGATGTTAGCAGACCCTATTTATACCACAATTTCAACTCCACATCCCAAACACGTCTTGTACTATGGGTGGTTTCTCTAATTTATGCGTTTATAAAATTTATGGCACAATTTATTTTACTGAAAACCCAGCCTAATCACAGTACAAAATAAAGACCAAAACAGGAGCTTTCACCCAGTCTTACTGAGCATTCTCAACTGGTTGAGAATGCTCAGTAAGACTGGGCGAAAGCTCCTTTTTTGGTCTTTATTTTATATTGTGATTAGGCTGGGTTTTTAGTTCCATTGGTTCGCAGTGAGTATGGTTTACAATTTATTTTTTGATGTTTTGTCCAACGTAGTGCAGAGTTAAGACTAATTTCTAGCCAGATACTCCTTCGTAACTACAGGATTGAAGTTATTTGCGCTGAAACGGCAGCATGTGTGGTCATCTTGCGTCCTGGAGACAGCGATCCTTGACGCTACAGGTTCCGACCTGGAGCAAAATTTGGAGAATGGCTGCAACGAGCTGCAAACACTGGCATGGTTGTCCCCCAAATGACGCTGGTCGAAAAACCATGCCTTGGGAAGGGTTGGATTGGGAGGGGTGGGCCCACCACAAAGCACTTGTGGTATTAGACTGATGAGCTTAAAAAAAAGCTAGTGGTCTAGCCCCGAAATTAGATTTGCCAACGTAAGTGGTCTAGTTGTGTGATTTGGTTTGTTATTGGTTGGTTACTATTCTGTCGTGGTAGCTCTTATTTGGCCTTAGACTAAAAACAATGCCGTAAAGCCTGCCATGCAAGGAAATTCAAGTAACAACCTAAATATAGCTTCAAGTTGCGTCAGTTAACTTCTCGAAAAAAGGAAACAAATTTGACTCTAGCCACTTCAAGTGATCTTTATTTCTCAAAATGTCATCCATGTCTGATGCAAATTTTAAAACCGAAACTTTAACCCTTAAACTACCGTGTATGTATGTGAAATTCTAATTTAAGTTTTCTTTCTAATTTCAGGGATTATGATGCAGAAAAGGAGTTTCAAATAATGGCTGCAAAAGGTGTCTTTAACAGCGTGGGTTGAAAGAGAAATCTAATTGTAAAGTTGAGAAATGTAGAAATATAAGAAATAAATCCCTTGTACATTTTGTCTTTAGTCATGTAATAAAATGTATTTCGTTAGTAAAGATGATGAATGTTGCGTTTGTGTAATCGTACTGAGGAAAATAAAGAAATAGTTGGCATATTGTTTGTGTTTGGTACAGTGAAGACGTAGCCTCGTCAATAGTGCTCCATCTCAGAATTGATTGGTAGTGCGATCAAGGAATGTAGGTACTGTTAGCCACGTGAACTGCAAATTGATAACTGACGCTGTGGAGTGAAAATATTTTCTAAACGTCTTTCACTAAAGAAAAAAAATGTAAGTTAGATTTCTGGTCAAAAAGGTGTAGAGCTTTCTTTTCCAGGAATAAAGTTCATCCAATATACAGAGTGGTACAAAACAAAATGCGCAAACCAAAATTTGCAAGTCCAAATTTTTGGCTATTTTTGAAAAAGTGCATAGGGACCACTTTTATGCATCCAAACTCCAACTACAATTCCAAAAAAAAGATTATCTTTCCGACACCTCTACTTTTGTTCGTTGTAGCTGTGAGAATTATGGTAAATAGCCTAGAGCATCTTTGGTACACTGAACGAAAGTTGAATGTTATTGAGTTTTCGTAATTTGAAATTTTGGACCCCACTTTTCAAGAATCAGAATTGAGTTTTGAATCCAGGAAAGTGGTCCCTACTTGCACCTTTTATTTTTTCGAAAACTTGCTGTATTCTCTGCAGTTTACGGCAGCCTATTTGAGCAGTTGCTGGAACACCCTTCTGAGTGCCGATTAACACTTGAAAAAATGTTTCACCATTCTTGCATGTATTAATTTTTTTGCATGGTAAAGCAAACCTTGGTTCATTTTTTAAAATTTTACACAAAAAAATTGGTAACCCAGTACGCAAATTTAAATATTTCTCGAACTACGAACACCTTAGGCCACAAGTGTTTTCCTGGCACCGCCCGCAGCCTAGAAAGTGTCCCGCAGTTTGGCTTTTTACCCCCAATTTTCAACAAAAAAATGTGCTCATCTTAAGTCCATCTTTTAGATTTAAAGATTTTGTAATAACGACTGCGAGTTGTGCAATCCATTGACCATTGTAGAATTTTAAGTGTAAATACATAACCCACATTCTAAAATTGCTTTAATCATGTTACAATTTTTTACAACTGGAAGCTTTTCAGGACATGATGACCTTGTATTGACTAAAGAATCTTTTTCTGCTATCACCCCGCATCACCATTTTCAGTAAAGAAAAAATAAAAATAAAATCTGCACGACTCATCTTTTGGAAATTGTTTCCCGAGAAACATTTTTTTGACTTTGTGTGGCTGTAGTATGGCACAACTGCAGATTTATGTTAATGGCGAGCAGCTTGTGTAATTAAAATCTTATAATTAAATAAAAACTCTGAAGTCTGTGGTCGATCTTGGTGTGCCAAAGATACTGGGAAGTTCTTAGCTGAATTGCCACTCCTTTTCTGAGAATCGTACTAGGTTAAAGTAACATCCATTTGAATGTTGAAGTGTTTTGCCACATATTTATCTCTTGTGCGATTATTGCTGAAATTAAAATTCCTTGCTTGACTTCGAAAATTTAAAAAGGCTTCTGGCTCAAATGTCCACTTTTCTCTAACATCTTTGCCCTTGTTAAACTTGCCTCAGCCCTTCACTCGGGGCAGGGCATGAAGTCAACTGTAGTTGGCATCGGTGATTCCCCGCTTCGCGAGAAAGTAAAACGGATTTAAAATTTTTCTTGCGTATTGGAATTCCGTTTTACCGAATCAAAAGCATTCTTTAAAAATGTAACATTGGAAACGTTTCACGGAAAGAAAACTTATGGTGTGAACTACGCATCCTAATTTTATTTCTCCGGCCTCACAAGCTTTGCTTCGGCTATGTACCCCCTTTTGATTTGATTCCGTATTGGAAGGAATCTGTGGTTGGTTGCGGTTTCTGATGTATGTTCAGCCGCAGTGAGCACGGTGGCACGGAATTTGAATAAAAATATTCGGTGAAACTGAACGTGACCGTTGCAACTAGTCCTGAAAATAAATATTTACTGTATACAGGTAAGTATTTATATGGATTTAAGTCTTAATCAGTTTAGCGTTAATTTGTTTAGTTGAAGAGCCCAATACATGGATATGGTACAACAAAAGCTTTCATTTTCAGAGAAACAATAACGAAACAAAACAAAATCATGGAAATCTTGGTAAAAGATACAAATCGGACAAAAACCAAAAATAATTCTGAGAAAAGCACAAAAAAAAAAAAAACGCAGGGAAAGCAAAAGCTGTTTGTTTGCGTAAAATGGAAGGAAAAAAAATGGGGGTTAATCGAAAAAGAGATTTCTCAGGATGGAAGACTTATTTGTTACGACCAGAACAGAAAGGATTGATATCGGAGTAAAAAAAAAAAATAACTGGGATAATGGTTTAATTTAATAAAAAGTAATACAGGCTATTACTGTTGTGTGTTAGTAGAAATTTAGGTCTCCGAAGATGGTTTTTTTTTTCGGCTGAAAGATTAATTCGAGAAGACAGATTTTCTTATTTTTTTACGAGACCCGGATGAAATGAAGAAAAAAATAAGGTTTTGAAAAAACGCGCTTAATGCCGTCGCGTGGTGCTCGACTGGTGGCGCCCTCTTTCGTCAATTTTGATTTTGTCCCAGAATGCAATTGATTGATTCACACATGCGCAGACGATGTATTGCAAATGGCGGCACTTGTTATTGTTCCATGGCGTAGCTGATTTACACGAAATCATGCCCGGAAATTTGGCCTTTTCAGGTAAGGGAGACACTAAGGCTTGAATCACCGCAAAGATAAAACATTCTTAAAAGATTGCAAATCGAAACGAGGCGTTGATCGTCGGTGGGAAAGGCCGTATATTAAATTGAGAATAGCCTTTCGCAGGCGATCAGCCGAGGTCAATTAATCCGAGCTCCAGTTCAAACCCGAAAATTTCCTTTTTATAATGAATTTTTAAGCCTTTTACAACCGTAAAAATTAGCCCGAAGTGTAATAAAACACCCGAATAATGTTTGTGAAGTGGCGAATGGTGTTTTAGGTGCGTCAGAAACGTGATTTTGGTGTGATGGAGAAAAACTCGTGGAGTAGTGGCGAGACCCAAATAGTGGCGATTTCGACGTGATGTGGCTTTTCAGTCGTGTACAAATCGTCGTTTTTCAGGGTGGAAATTTATAAATTTTGGTTGCGAAATGGAGCTGAACAAATCTACGATTGTCCTGCCTGCGGTTTAGATCGTCAAGTCCCTGCACAAGTTGTTGTGGAAAGCGCAAAAGTTACGTGTTTTGAAGCGCGACTCCTATGTCCCTCCCCTCCTGTGCGCGATTCTCCTGCTTCTTGACGCGCATCAGGGTTTTTTCGCAACGACCGCTAAAACTTTTTAAGCAAAATAGGGTTGGTTTCGAGTTCCCGGAACCCTACGCGGGGTTGAAATGGAGTTGGGATCCCGCTCGTTTCGAGAAAAATGTTGAGAAGTGGCCTCCCGTTGGCGATTTAAGCCTAAAAATGCCCCGATCCCCGTCGTACTCCTGACACCATTCATTTCCAAAGTAGTTAGGCCTAAAACCCCAGGCGGAAAGAGTTTTGCACGCACACAAACCGCACACATTTTGGCGTGTAGTAGGCTAGGCCGAAACGGTTGTGGCAAAATTTGCTCGAGAATGTGAAATTTTGATGTGTGCGTTTAGACAATTGTGCGCATGTTTTTCGTAATGCGGGCCCAGATTTGTGCGCGAAATGTGAATTTGTAGCGAGCGAAATCGAAATGATTGCAGCGCGAGCGACCGCCCTTATTTGTTGAAATTCGGGTTTCTGCCCAAGTAGATGTTGTGAAACTGAAGGACCCCGTTTTGTGGTGGTGTTCTTTCCGTTTAGTGTATCGAATTTAATAATTTCGTGTTAGTGAACTTGGCCTACTAGAGGAATACGAAGAAAACACTATTTTTCCTTGGAACAACTGGTATATTTTATGTATGTCAGTCGTCTTTTCTGATCTTCTTTTCAATTTAGTGAAAATTCTTAAATTCCGTACAGCTTCACTCGAAAATTCTTAGTTTTTTTTTTTTATAATTTGATGGAAATCACCTTAATTGAGTAATCTAACCCTTTCGATATGACTAAATTATAGTTTATCGTAGTATTCTGATAATATAATAAAACCTGGACATTTGGAAAATAGACGCAATTTTCGTGGTAAATTTTGTGCTTGGACCATGTCCACCTCTATACATGCTTGAATTTTGAACCTACCTGCAATAGCAGGACTCGAAAAATTACCTGGGAATAACGTAGCATTTTGCACCCAGCTTGTAGAACCTATCTTACGGGAGCGCTCAATAAAACACAAAAGTGGGTTTCGGAAAATAAAATCTTCCTTTAGCCTCAAGCAAGTTGTCTTGAGGGCATGTTTTCCTTCACTAGACCTTACTAACTCGGTGAGTCAAAAAACATCGCTGCAATTCATATTAAAATAACACAATGTTCGCTTAACTTCACATCATGAACTCCACTTAGTCCAGCAAATTTTCGATGTAGGCTACCTCAGAAATCTTCATCAGGCTTTGGGGAAATTCGAATGCAAAAGTGTGAAAAGCAGACGACGATGTTGTTGATGAAGACGGACCTGTAGTAAGAGGCCAGAAAATCCTCAAAAGCCTGCTGTGGGATATCGAAAATTTGCTGGACTAAGTAGAGTCCATGATGTGAAGTTAGCAAACTTTGTGTTATTTTAATAATTTGGTGAGGTAGTGAATTAGCCTAACTGACCATCAACAATGGCGAGCAAATAACTAATCGGCTGTTTTGGGGGTGCATTTAGATTTAGCAGGTTGAATGCACCGACATCAACAGTCTTGTGTTCGTCTGACGTAGCAACTACGTGCTAACTTCATATGCTTGCTCATTATTTTGTACGCTTGCTGTCAGCAGCAGTGCCACTTGAGAATGTCTATTCAGAAGTATTTGATCGCAACAACTAAAATAGATTTGAGTGATTCAACTGTGACTGCTACAGTGCCCATCAACATTACAATGCAAAACACAAAAGTATATCATAGTTTGAAATTAAATGCATTGTTCAGTTTTATTAGATTTACTAGTCTATTATTCCTCCAATTAGGGGGTGGCACGGTAATTCAATAATATCGCGATACAAATTTTCTACGATTATCGTATCACACTTTTTCTGAGTTATCGAATTATTGTGCAAGAACCTCGATGCTGAAATTGTCTTACAGTATCTCGGAAACCATAATAGCTAGAAACAAGCGGTTTGTTGCGTTGCGTGTGGTATTACGAGGCCGCTCCAACCAAGTGTGCAATACTGTTGCTAGCCACTAAGGCTGTACCGAACAGATTTTGGGCTGATAGATTTTCGATTTTTACCAGGCCCTTGACAATAAATAAATTCTGCTTCTCCACAAGTTTGTTACATTTTGTTTTAATTTAGGCTAGGCCTACGTGTTTTACATTGTGTATGTAGGCTAAGGTTAATAAGGGACAAATTTTTACTTTTATTTGAGTAAAAAAAATTTATTCCAATGTTTTCATTAGCCTACAATTTTGTGTGAGCCTGAAAAAAAAATTGTTAAAAATCGGTAGCGATCGGTTCGGTTAAATTGGATCGGTACACCAATCAATTTGTAGCTGATCGGATCGGAATCTGTTCGGCAGAAAAAAATGCCGATCGGTACAGCTTTACTAGCCACTTTAGCTGTGTGGAGAGTAATGCAAACAATATTTAACGATAAAGTAGCAGCACAACTACTAAATTGTGCCTACATGGTGTGGAAGTAATAGGCAATAGCAAGTGCATTTTCATGTCTACTGGCCAAATGGGAGCGCCACACAATTCACTTCGTGAAGGTTGCACTGTAGGTTTTAGTCGAGGTTTCTTTAAATTAACGAAATTAAAATGGTTACTCCAGCCTCAAAATTTGTTTTAAATTGTATCGTGCCACCCCTATCTCTAATTTAGTATTATCGTGCAACAAATGTTGGAAAACTCATCATGCTCAAGAGCTACCAAATTGCACTCACGTAGGCCATACCCACTTGTGAGAGTAAAGATTTGCCATCAGACTTTTGTAATATTTGTAGCAGTGTGGATCTGGTTTAGAAACGGGGAGGGGGCCCACATTTTCCATTTTAAGTTTCTTGAAAGTTGGGTGGTCTTCGCGAGTCAGATCCAGATTGATGCTTGAACCCATTTTACATGTCTAGCAATATTTGCCTTGGTTTTGTTATCAAACTGCTCACCAGAACCCACACCGTTGTCACTTAAAATTAAAGGGACTCAACTACGGAGTTTTTCGGAGTTGTACAATTTTCTCGTAACCCCAGTATTAATACAGATAAAGCCATTGTATAGCCATTATAAATCTAAGCAAAGTGCCGCAAACCGTTTGTCTTTAGCTTACACAATTTCTGAAATATCCTATTTGAGTAGCAAGTCTCTTGAATGTCAATTTAGTAGCAGTCGCCACTTAGCAAGTAAACCATAGAAAGCACTCGCCATTTTGCAATTTCTCTTCGCCACTTCCAAATACTTCTTGCGTGATGCATGGTTTCTCTAATTTATGCTTTAAGAAAATTTTGCAATTTTCGTCAACTCCAGTATTAGCCTATGCTATGGGTGCAGAAATCCATCGGCCACTAGCCAGTTGGCGATTAAAATATCTGTCCAATAGCATATTCGGCCGGTGGATTGGAGGGATATATACTACATATAGGACTGAAATGAACTGAACGTACTTTCCTTTCTTGTTGGTAAATTTTGTAAGGGTTTTTCGTCAGCTTTCCAATGGATTGGGGTACTTGGACTTCTCTTCAATTCAGAAATTAAGTGAAGTGTTAGGGATAGGGAGGATTTCTTTATTTTCAAACAAGTGTTCAAAACCTGTGTTCCTACAAGACCAGTGAAAATACTGCAATTTGCAAGAAACTTGTGCTTGACAAATGCGTGGATCACCGCGTGTAGATGGAATGAATTTTTTTTTTGTTACGGTATTGGTTACTGGCTTCCAGTGTCTTAGAACTTTTCAATCTGGCGACAAAAGTTTCTCGGTTGGCGACTAAAAATTATGCTCTACTGGCCAATGGCGAGTTGAGAAAAATGTCAATCTGCTCCTATATCCTACGCAGAAGAAACCCTTATAAATTTGAGCGCAATGCTGCAAACAGTTCATCTCTTAACTTGTATAGTTCCCGAGATAGCCTAATGCTCTTTGAGTGGCATTGTATGTAGCTAGGCTAGTTGCTGTTTTGACCAGTAAGATTAAATGCCAAGTTGTCAACTGCTGATTTTCATTCGTCATGTGGTGAGTGACAACCGACATTGGAGAGGTTATCATGTTGTCATTAGCATTGATGCCTATTTTGTGTGGAGGGACTATCACTTTCTTGGATTTGTGCTTAAGGTAAACACTCTTGGCGCCGCACATAACTTGTTGAAATTTTGAAATAGGACCAAACAAAAAAAAAATTGTTTGGTTTGCGTTACTCGGTTAAAAAAAATAGTGTCGGTCGGAAATTTTTATTTTTTTTACACTTATTTTTTGTTCCTAAATCAGAAAGTCTTGACTTCAAAAATTGTAATTTAGTATTGTTTTATGCAATAAAGATACATTCATGTTCATTGTTCACAGAGCAATATTTTTCCTATTTCTAGGAATCATTTGAACCATTATTGTATTATAGGATTGTCAACTTAGGGAGGGGGATTCTTTTTTCCTTGGGCGGAAAAAAAGTTAAGGGTCGGTCAGGTAACGCAAACCAAACCATTTGTTTTGTTTGGCCTAGTCAGCACTGGCAGGCTTATAAATTTCTCCCAGATATTTATTGGTGTAGCCTACTTGCTTTTTTTTTTTTACGATAGATGTATTTGAGTAATTTGTAAACAAACCATGTTTATCGCCTGGTGGTGGATTGATGGCACTTCAGAATTTTCTCGCATTTCTGAGCTTAACTCCTATGGAAATGGAGCGGTTTTGACTTGCATTTGAATGTGGGATAGTTCTACTCTGATACGATCTAATTCACTCGCTGTGGTTATACATGTAACATCAGAAACCACAACTAATCCAGTCGCACAACTATCCTGCATAATCACAACGTACCAAGTGGGTCTTGACTGTCGGTGGTGGTACAGGCATTCCGTTCACAGTGCACTTGACAGGAGCAATTCAAGAAAAAAAACGGGACATTCTGTCCTGTTTTGTGAACGGCATAGCCCGTCATTGGTCGAACGTAACAGAGTGATTAAGGATGTTCTAGAATGACAGTGGCCCATCTTGTCGTGGAGGGACCTTGTCGTTGCCATTCCAACATAGGTGGGATACCTTGTCGCTCTACCCCGCACGCCCCAATACCAATTCCTGGTTGTGTTGCATTTTGGTATAAATAATATAGGCTATCCTGTATTTTCTGCCCGCCCTCCTCCAAAATCATAGCGAGAAGTTGCTACTGACTGAACCTTGCACGACTGTTGAAATCCGTGGGGTTGCTTCTCACTTGCCTACTTTTCTATGCTGGGAGTTAAAAAGTGGAAACTCCACTGCGAAGCAGTATGCAGATGCTGGTCAGTCGTTCTTCAACAAAGAAGCTGCACTAGCCTTGCAAAAGTAACCTTCACTCTGCTCAGGGATAAATAAAAGTAGTCCTTCGAAGAATAAACAGTGACTATTAGCCATTGAAAACGAAGGCTTGAAATTCACTACGGGATACAGTGGCCCCTGATGGTATATCCGTCTCGTGTGCCAGGTACCGGGTTCGAGTCTGGCCTTTAGACACCCTTTACATCTTCGTGTAGAGAAGGGCCCTGTCATCCTTCTGCTCGTGTCAATTGTGGCATGTAAAAGAACCTAGAAATTTCCAATGGTATTTACCTAGTAAAATTGTCCCTCGCTCCTTCTGGCGCTATGGCTACAGCCAACCCTCTCCAATGTCGGTTGCCACTCGCCATTTGGCGAATGGAAATCAGTAGTTGGCGACCTGAAATTTAGCCTTGCTCGCCAAAATGGCGACTAGCAATACAGAATAACACTGAAAGAGCGATATCTCGGGAACTGCGTAAGTTAGAGACGAACGGTTTGTGGCTTTATGCTCAGATTTGTAAGGGCTGCGTAACTGCTTTATCTTCATTAATACTGGGGTTAAAGAGAATTCTACAATTTCGTAAATGCATGAATTTAAAAAAAACATGCATCGTGCAAGATGTCATTGGTATGTGGCGAATAGAAATTGTGAAATGGCGAGTGCTTTGTAAGGTCTACTGGCCAGGTGGCGACTGCTTTTGGCTTCACATTCGAGAGGGTTGGCTACAGCTGGTTGCGCGTCAAAAGCTAAACCTAGAATTGAAATTTACTAAAAGCTTCATATACGTTTTAAAGAAATCAATGTTTTATCCACAGAAAAATTAACTAAAATCGTAATAGGCTACTTTAAACAAAATTAACTATACATAGCTTGTTTACTTCATTGCGGAAAAGTCTGCGATTATGCAATCATTCGTAAAATGAAATATAGCATTACCACCCCCTCCACCTTTTTATAACTTTTGCCTGTGGGGGTTTAATAGTCTGTTTACCGTACAAACATTGTCTGGGCTTCCAACTGTCCAGTTGCAACATTCAGATGCAAAAATTTGCGTGGCTTATTTCTGAAGAAATTGCTGTGTAAATGATTATTGTAATCAAGTTTGTATAGTTTTATATCACAAATGTGTGAAAGATAAGAAAATTGTCGCAAATGCCCATTTCAAGATACTGGTACTACGAACCTTGCATCATACCTCATGCCGTAACCTGCAGTAGTTTAAAAAGAAAAATCATTTTAGGTAAACATTTTAACTTGTGTTGCAGCTTGCTTGAGGTAGGCATGGTTCGTTCGCTGATTCCACGATAGAAAGTGAACTTGTTACTGTAAAGAAGCCACTATATTATTTAAGTTTTGTTATTTTATTACACTAAATTTCCCGTAAACAAGTCACTAGGAAAAAAGGGCAAGTGTTTTCGTTTTTATTATTTTTTGAAAAAATTTAGAAAGTTACGGACACACAGAACTGAAGGATCCCAACAATTTCAATTAATTTTTTGGGCATTTTACACTTGAAAGGGTTCCACTCCCATTTGTAAAAAAAAATTTGCAACATTTGCTGATTTTACAAATTTTGTTTTATGCGTCACAAAGTAATGAACATTTCGAGAAAATGCTGTAAAGAATTTGCCCCACAAGTATCAACTTCATGAAAAACACGTAATACTGAAAGAAATGGGGCGTCAATTGGCATAACGGCAGCAACAAAAAAAGTAACTAAGGTTTAACTTGCATTTTAAAGTATAGCCAACGTTAATGGAAACTATTGGCATTTAAATTTAATACCACTAGACGTTCGTGGTTCTCGGGATCCCACATATTGTTGTCAGTGCCTTGAGTTTTGTGAGTGCACTTCGTTTCGTATGAGGTAATGCCATAACAGTAATTAATTTAGGTATAAATATAAATAATTTGTCAACCGAAGCTATTTCTTCTGTAGGCTAAACGATGATGCTCCCCTTGCATTGGACTGGTGGTGGAAAGAGAGAGGTGCCTTGCAGTACAAACAATTTTTGCCGAAAGGGGCAGCTAAGCTAGTGCTGCTTCACTGACTGTTAGTTTTGTATTTCTCCTTCTTCCTTGTCAGTTGGTGGGAGGGAGGACGTAAGTTTTGTCATTGTTTACAACGGTTTAGCTATTGCAAACATTGGCAAATTACTGGAGTTTTGGTAATTTTGAGAATCTGCTATACGAAGAAGAGCCTTGAAATTGGTTGTTAGCTAGCTTTGAAAATGGTTTAGTTTCTACGAACCCTGAATAGAAATTGACAATAAAATAGCGTTGCTTCAGGAATCGCAGCTTTGACGTGAACAGTTTATAGCATATGCTCAGCTGTAAGAACTGTAGTCTTTGCTGCAATAATGCTGAAGTTAACGAAAATTATATAATTTTGTATCCTACATGATAAAAAAATCGGCATCATGCTAGATGCAACCTTCACGAATATCAAGTAATCAAGTAATTTTACCATTTGCCTATTATGCTAGAATTAGCTTACAGCCGTCTAAAGTCTGGTGAATTTATTTTATAACATCACTAAAATAAATGATGTGGCCCTTCTATTAGTGATTTTGACTTACTGTTGCCCTCATTCCCCCCCTGGGGTGCATACAGTTCTTATTGGACAACATTCTCCTGCAGATGTTTTTCAAATTTTCACAGCTTTTCACTATGTAAGCAAGCCATTTTTCAGTGAATTTCCACTGTTCCCTGAAATATCCCAAGATCCTCGTTCTAGCATTTTGGCCTATTCTGCACATCTCTCCACCCCCCCTCCCCTCCCCCAAAAAAACACAGATTCTCTTCCTACTGCATCTGCATCATTTCTTTTCTCGATATACTACACCTTTGCTAGGCTACATGTATTTTTCCCCC
>JAHWFP010133523.1:104989-162226 GCA_023313725.1 Lithobius niger
AACAAGCTGTTTTATAGTACTTATAATCTGAGCATGAGCATAACGCAGCAAACCTTTCATCTCTCACTTAAACGGTTCCAGAGGTATCCCACTTTGAGTGTCATTTTCTATTGCTAGTCGGCGTTTTGGCAAGTAAGATCAAATACAAAGTTGCCAACTGTTGATTTCCATTCACCAAATGGCGAGTAATAAGCGACCAACATTGGCGACGGTTGCCGACCTTTAATGTTGTTGGTTGGTGTATGTTGTAAAGAATGACACAGTCGATTAAAAAAATCTATATTTTTCCCAAAAATTTTTAACAGACATGAGGGCCGGCAATATAGGGGAAAATTAGCACCGGCCACTAGCCAGCTGGCGATTAAATGTTGTCATTTGGCGACTAAAAATTTAGCATTAGCGGCCACTTTGGCCACTTGTCATGACAAGCATGACTGCATTTAAGAGCTTCCCACTTTTGATAACAAAAATTCTGCTAAAATTATTTAATTGTGACTGTTTGATGAAATCTTAATGCCTTCAAATTAGCTTTTTAAAGTTAATTTTTTTAATTCCAAGCGTCTGAATGAAATTAAAAATTGCTACCAACAAAAACAAAACTACTGATGCCGAGTTTGTTTCACTGCAGCTGGGGTATAATCAATTTAAAAAGTAGGCCTAGCCCCCAAAAAATGTGGCAATTTTTGTTTTGTGGCTAGGAAGGAGTGGAGGGCTCCCCTTTCTGTCGACTAAAATTTTACTGTGGCGACTAAACTTTTGTCATCTGCTGGCCACTGGCTGGTACATCAAAAAGCTGATTTTCGCCTATAGCCGGCAAATTTTGTAAATCACTAGCCCTCCAAAAGATTAACGGCATTGTTCAGTGGTCTGGTGCTAATTTCGCACTCTGCCTTCAGATAGCTTAAAGTGAAGATCCTTTTGAGTATTAAGGGTTCCAGCATTAAAATGTTTTACACTTCTCCGTGCAAGGTTCGTTCCAAAAATGGCCAAGTTCATTTGTGCTAGGCCTATGTTGGTGAAGATAGTAACGTACAGAAAGTTCGTCTGATGCGTTGTCTAAAATTGAGAATCGGATTAACAAAAACAGTACTTGTAAGCAACCTTCACCAATGTCGGTCGCCACTCGCCAAATGGCGTGGAAAATTCAGCAGTTGGCGACTTGGTTTTTAGAGCTACTCGCCAAAATGGCGACTGGTTAACAAACCCTGATGCTTAAATTGTCATATCTCGGGAACCACATTAGCTAGAAACAAGCAGTTTGCGGCGTTGCGTGCAGAATTACAAGGGCTCTCCAACCAAGTGTGCAACAATGTCGCTAGCCACTTAATAGATTGGAGAGTTAGATTAATGCAAACAATATTTAAGCATTAAACAGTAGCACAAATGCTAAAATTGTTTCTAAATGGCGAGGAGGTAATGGACAATGCCGAGTGCATTTTAATGTCTACCGGCCAAATGGCGAGTGCCACATAATTCACATTCGTGAAGGTTGCTTGTAAGGCTACAAAAAGAAATTTGCGATAAGTCTCAAATTTTCCCACATTTTTCCGGAAATCTTAACAAAATTTCCAATTTTCAACACAACCAAATCAACCTTATGTTCCTAATCTTTCTCACCCTTGGTAATTTGTTTGATGAAAATAGATGAAAATCATTTCCTATTTATCCTTTTTTTAATTGACGTTATTCTTGTTAAAAATTCGTTAGCAGTTGATAAAATATAAAATAGCACTCTAAATACTGATGGTATGGACAATTTACTTTGGTTTTCGTTCATATTCACTTTTACGTTTCGTTACGCAGTACCAAAAGTGTTCCAGTTTCTTCAAACTAGCTAATTTTCGACGGCCTATACTGGCAACTTCCTCAGGCTTGGGTCATTGACCGTATAGGCTGTAGAAAATTAGCTAGTTTGAAAAAACTGGAACACTTTTGTTACTTGCAACCCCACTATGTCCGGTACATGGAAGAATGCCAGAAAGGATGGTGATTTCAGGGTTTATTCCAAGGCCACGCGGTCTGTCCTTAAGAGGTGTTGTCCAGTGGTTCAAGGATGCTCTGATCAGGGCTTCTAGCAGAATGGCACGCTTCAGGAAGAGTTCTTAGCTGGTTAGGGACTAGCTCCCAGAGTGAGTCTGAAGGGCTGCCACTGGTGGTGCAAGGTATTTCCTGTACTATATCCTGGTATCCCATGAGCCATCTCTGCTAGCAGCTACGCCTAGGGGCAAGCAAGGCCAGAGCCATCTTGACCACTGATCTCTAAGGACTGGACCATACATCTAAGTACATAGCATTACTGGAATACATTGATAAAGATATAGAGTATACAGAGTACATAGTATGGATGGAGCCATAGCATCTAGGGATGGGTCGGTAACCGAAACCGAAACCAAATTTTCGGTTTTTACTGATAACCGACACCAAAACCGATTCGGATTTTATGTCGGTTTTTCGTACGGTGTTAAAAAATCAAAAAAATGATTTGTTGTTTTATATTTTTTTTAATAATTATCATTTTCTACGTATAAATGACAGCAAAGCTCCTAGCTATTAAAACGAAAATAGAGGAGGAAAATGATGCCACAGCTATACCCACGGTCTATGACGCTGCCGAAATTGAAAGCAGGAGTAAGTTTAAGCTAGTAATACAACTGTTGCAAGAAAAAGAAATTAGGAAAATCTGGTTGGGGTGGATGGTGGCAAAAACCGATACCGAAACCAAGGTTTTTTGGGCGTGAAAACCGAAAATGAAACCGACCCAGCCCTAATAGCATCAAGGTAAAGAGGCCCTTTAAGGCCATAGCTTAAGGAGTAGAAGGAAGCTGTGGAAACCGTCGTTGCATACTGCATAACGAAGCGTAAGTGAATGTTACCACTGCAGTTAACTAAATTAATTTTTTTTAACAAAAAAATGTTTAACCTTCAAATTTTCCACGACGCAAATATTAGTCCAAATTTGGTTCCTTTACCTTGATTTAATTTTCATTTAAAATAACAGCCAACTGGCAGACAAATCGTCACTGTAAGCTAACAATTTGTGTATTGTTTAATTCTAGTTTTATGAAGGAAAAAAAGTTTTAAAATTGTGGTTTTTTTTTTCTTTTGTTTAGTGCTGAGTTTTTGGTGATTCATGGTGATTTGCAGATTTTGGTAAGTTTATTACTTTATTTTACTGAACATTAGTGTGCCCCTCCCCCCACTTTCTCATGGTTTAAGGCGAGAAGTAGTTTCCAATATTATGCGCCGTTCTTACTTGTCTCATTGCTAGAATTGTTTGCAGTGGGAAAATAATACACAAAACCACAAATTGAACTTATGAATCTTCTTATGAATTTTCGGTGGAATAGGAATGCGGGGGTAGGGGAGAAGTTGGAGGCTGACGTGATCTCAACGAGTTTTTGCAGGTTGGAAAGATGTTCAGAAAGACTTTTCAGCCGTTTTGCTTAAGTTGTTGCTAGACATTCTCACCTACAGTACACACAACATTAAAACAGTTCAAGTAACAAGTAATTACTAGAGCACTGCAAGCATTTGCACTCGATCTTCAAATGTCCAAAATTTTTGACTTTTGCACGCAACACAATAGGTCTTGCTCAAGCAGCTCTAGTTGGTGGTGGTGCTGGCCTCTTCCTGCCATGGTGTCAGGAAAGACTGCCATTCTGAATCCATGTGTTGAAGGCTAGGTGTGGTTAGTTGCAAAATTTTTGGGTGGGAAGGAACTTGTGCACGTTCATGAGTGGGACACTTTGAGCTCTGCAGTGCTGGATAGACACAGGATTCAATGGGTTTGAAGGTGGCATTTTTGCCTTGAATTAGAACGTGGCAACACTTTGGTCCCCTCCGAAAGGCCTGAAGAAGTAGCAGGACCAGGCTGCCGAAAATTTGTTAGTAATTACTTGTAACTTGGACTGTTTTCGTGTTGCATGAATGGGAGGATGTTTCTGAAAACATTTGAAGCCTCCCCTATTTTTATTCGTGTTGGGAGGGGTAAATAACGTACATTATGGGCTGTATATTTACCTCGGTGGGCGTAGCGATCTGGATGATGAGCTGCTTGCATGCTGCATCGACGATCTTCCGCGCTTTGAAGTGTCAGTCTTCACGGCCGTCTCCTTGAAGGCAAACACCAATGACAAACAAATCAGCTGGGCCACAGCAAAATCGTCCTCTCCATATTTCGTAGCCTACCTAAGCTAAAACACAACGTAGCCGCTCCGACACGTCTTGTCACGGCGACATCTTGATTCCGAAGAACCACGACCCCAGAAGCAGAACTTTCTGCATCTGTCTGCAACTCCACTTGTCAGAAAAAAATTTGTCTGCAGCTAATTGGTTTTTATCATATGATTATCCACCTGTTTATTGTTTTTTATTGAATAACTTTTCAGTGCTTTACCCTATTAATCTGGCTACGCCGCCAATGGAAAGGTCTCGTTGAGACGATAAAAATAGTGTACTGGAATGTCGAAATCGGTCAAAAATTGATGAAACGGCAAAAATTTGGCCAACATTTTTCCACGGCGGCCTTCAACTGTCCGCGACGTATCGTCCCGCGTCACACTGATTCTGCTACGGGGACCGTGACAATAGTAGCACGTAACTGTCCAGTCTCGCCATTCTTCCAAGCCTGAGCACGAATAACAAACTTTCCCGCACTTTTTTCCGAACATAACCCCCACTCGTGTTAAAACACAAGTGGACTCTTCACCACTTAATGGGTAGCTTGCTTCTCTCTTGAGACAGACTTGGCACATTGCCTCGCCGACCTATGTCCTTGATGTGTGGGTGTCGGCGACCTCTCCCGTGACTTCTTGGTAAAAATCCTCTTCCTGCTGCACTTTCACTTCAGGCGAGGCATTCATCCAGCGAGCCATGTATGCGCTGTACCCTTCTCCCTCGCTGTTCTTTAACCAGTCAATCTTGAGGCGATTGTATCGATCTACAACACTTGTCGACCCTGGCGACGCTTCGCCCTTCGATACTTCGCTCTGCAATACCACAATCGTATCTTCGTCTTGTGTTTGGCATTCTTCACACATCAACGCTCGAGTGTCTTCTGTCATGGAAATGACTCGCTCAGTGTCATCTGTCCCATTCATTTCAGAAACTACCCCTACTGTCTGTTCTCGGACTTTGATTCTTCGTAACTAGGCTCAACCATCTGTTGTGGGGCCCTGTTCCGGCACCAAAATTAACTCTTCATTATTAATTACCTACTACCATTGCTATAAAATTACAAAATGAGACATGGTGGGATATCACTTGTAATTCTAAACACAATGCTGCAAACCATTTGTTTCTATCTGGGATGGTTTACAAGATGCAACACTTATTTCCATCGCCAATTGGCCTGTGGTGACCGACAAGGTTGTTAGCGTTCCCTTCTGCCGGTACCTCTTGTTGTGGCTGTTGTCTTCGTGCCAGTAGCTTCACAGTCAGGAGATTTAAGCTGTTGCTGGATAAGCTTTAACTTATTAATTATTTTGGATGAGCTTAAGGAACTTCTTCATGTTACTGGTTTTAATCAATGTACACACTTCCCTTGGTGAACTTATCGTAAAAAGAGGATTGGGATAAATTTTTCTTCAGTTAAAGTAGTAAGTTTTTAGTAACATTTCGTCTAACCTTGTAGCTCACACTGTTAGTTTGTTGTTGTTTCCTCGATTGCTACTCCCTTTTTACTGGCAGCACGTGTTTGATGTAGGCTTTCTATTCCAACTCCATCGTTCTCGGAATTCTTCTGTACAGCAGTTGATTTGGGTGTAGTCAAAGTGACAACATGCTAACCATCTCTCTAGTTCCTTGTGGGTTTATTGCCTTCAATTCCTAATAATAATCCTTGTATTGGATACACAGTATCGCCATGCTCTACCACATTTTTTAGCAGCATCATCAAAATGTATATGTGACTTTGTGCTAATGTTACCTTTCTTGCTGCAACCGTATCATAAATGTTCGAGGGGAATCCTTCACCTAAGGGTTTAAGGTTGGTTCGAGTTGCTGTTAGAATGCAAGGGGAATCGGTCGCATTCCCAAATAATTCAGTTGGGATTTCGTCTTCTAATTTACGTTTCTATTGCATACGTTTCTATTGTACATTACCTGTAAATTTAGCATTCTGTTCTTGAATGCTTTATTCCCTCGAGTTAAAATTGTGTAAATCCAGTCAGCTCCTAAGCCCTCAGTGCGCATGCGCATTTCTCTCCTATATAAGAGCCGAAAGGCAACAGTGGCCTACTAGCCATTTTCTTTTCTCTAGCTACCGTCGTGTTCACACGCACGCCCGTTTTTATTTCATCGAAGACACAGTCCCGGAAGAGTCCCCGACATTCTCTCGCTTCAAGCGGAGATTCACGAGATGAAAGCGACTTGCTCCAAATTAAAGGTGAGAGTCAAGAAAATGTCTCATAAGGACAAGTCCGAGAAAAACACTTTATGGTCTGATCCAGCTGAGGTTCCGTTAGACCTTTCTTCTTGCTCCTCCCGTCACTCAACATGTCCCTCTCCACCATTTGCTGATAACTAGCCCTTAAACTCTTTGAACGAGCCAAACGCAACTTGAATATATTGAGTCCCAGAACTTCAGCTGGACAAACTTACACCCGAGACTGGATCGCCACTAACTATGCCCTTGGACTTTCCTCCAAGCGTCGGCCTTCGCCTTCTTTCGTTCTGCCGAGAAACGTTGTTGCTGTCCTGCCCGGCATGGTTCCTCACCCGAAACCGTTCCTGGTCTTCCAACGTGCAGTCTCATTATCATCATTATCCTGGCTGATTGTCGTTCCTAAAGATACCTTCGTTCTAGGGGCGAAAGCTACGTTCGGTCTAAAATCGAAAGCCGCCATTCTTCTCACCAAAACTCTTTGAGTCATCGCAGCACCGAAAGTGGCAGCGGAACGCTTCTTCCCACAGCAAGAGTAAATCAACCGACGGCACAAACCACTTTTTGATCCCTCTTAAATAAAAACATCGCTCTCATCGCCATTCTCGCAGCACTGCTAGTTTTTCTTCGGATCGTCATACAAATTTTCATTTGAACCGTTCGATTTTCGCTTCTGAATTTTATGAAAAATCAAGGCACGCCCACTTTTAGGACAAATCTTCCTTTCGTGACTCCGTAGACGCTTCAGAATCTCGTTATCTGAACTACTCAAGACTGTTGAAGACATCGTCCCTGACTGCTTTTTATATAAATTATCTTCAATGACACTGAACCCATGAAGAACAAAGGCTTAACGACTGACTTTGGTTTAGGCCTAAGGAATCGTAGTTTTCCTTAAACAACGTGTTACGTCTTAGGACAATCCACGATACTTTTGTCAATTCCAATGGTTCTCCTTTACCACATAGTAGGCATCCAGTCCATAAAAGGAGAACCATTAGAATTGACAAAATCCCCCCCCCCCCCCTTCGTCGGGGAAGAGAAAATTGGTTCTTTAAACTTTTAGGTGATGGCTCCGCCAACCCCAAACAGTTTAAAACCTACGCTCAATCGGAGTTTTCACCGCTGAAGCTAAAATGGATTTTGGAACCACCTTGAACATGCCTAAAAAGGTTAAAGTTCAATCATCAGTCTTGAAGAGACAACGACAAGATTCTTCGATAGGCCTTCGAGCTGCGTCCTTGGCTGATGTCCTTAACACCGCTACCAATGCTCTTTGAGAAGCTTTCTCTTCAGTCGGAATTCCTGATTAACAAACTTTTCAATGCAATTTATCATTCAATGAATTGTTTCACCAAGGCACTCTTCAATTCAACTCTTATTATTCGTGATGTCGCTCTTCATTCCACAACAAACTTGAACAAATCAACAAAACATGAACTGTGCATTCAACCGCTTCATGAGGCCGACACTCTCATCAGAGGATTAATTCCAAAATTACCTCCACATCTTGATGTCTTTCGCAAGCCCAAAGAAACTAAACCAAAGCAGCAATCAAAGCCCTATTACAAACAATCTTTGAACAGGCCTTTCAACAAACAAGGCAACAAGGATAATTGGAACAAGTCAAGAAACCTGTCCAACACTGAAGAATCTTACGCCAACAGAAACTTGCACGATCAGTCCTTTTGTGGCAGACAACCCAATTGGGGAAGAAGTAAAATCGCAGCTCAACCCCTGACCAGCGAAACCGCAACTCCTCCCCATACAACTCAAGAAACAAGCCTCGCAGCAATCGGTTACATAAACTGCCACCTGTCATTTCCAGTTGGAAGCTGCCTTTGTTATCTTCTACCAGCTTAGCAGAAAATCACGCCGAAGTAGGAACTACTCTCCGTAATCAGTCACGGCTTCCGCTTAACCTTCAAGAGCAAACCCGCACTTATCTCCCCACCTCCGTGGGAATTCGCTCCATATGTTACGGCAAACCTTTCCTCCGAGGTACACGACCTCCTGCGAAAAGAAGCGATTCTACAGCTCAATCTTCCTACGACCAAAGAGATCAAGCGGAGAAAGACTCATCTTCAATTTGAAACCTTTAAATAAAAAGATGGAAACTCTCGACTCCTTTCATCAAATCTTGAAACGAACTACTGGACCATATCCATAGATTCAGAAAATTTATATCTTCATGTACGACGAAACAGTCTACGATTTCCAATGCCTCCCTTTCGGGCTAAATGCAGCTCCAAGAATCTTTACGTTAGTTCTCATTTGGCTTTTCTAGACTATTCCCAAATTCCTGCAAATGCTTACCTCGGCGATGGTCTTCTACAAGACCAAACTCCACACCTGCTCGTCAACAACCTACATTTTGCGACAAACCTTCTCAGCCGCCTAGGCATCCCAATCCAGTGCCTTCCAAAGAGAAAAGTCTTACACCCATAGAACTCAATTGCCTCATCAGGAAAATGGATTCCATGGCAAATTTCCTCCCATACGGAAGATGGTTGACCGGACCCTTTCACCACTACCGCATCGACATCTAGGTAAGATGTATGCAACCAGGAAACACTACACACCCACTAGACAAGCCCATTAGAAACTCTGCTGTGGTGGTCAGATGCCCATGTCTTGTCTTGATGTTCCTCTTCACGAACCTCAACCAGACCTTCTCCTAACAGAACCCTCACTAGAAGGTTGGGTAGCACACATCGAAAATCACGAAGCATACAGACAGTGGACAGAAATGGAACAAAATCATATTAACTTCCTCGAACTGAAAGCGGTCGTCAATGGCCTACATCTCGTGTCAGGGAAAATAAAAGTCCAACTACACAACACCACAACGGTTGTAGCATATCTTCGGAAGGAAGGACAGGGTGTATACCAGTCAGGAAATCAGAAAGTACCGTAGGTCAGGAAATTAGATGTTAGGTCAGGAATTTTCACTGCTGGTAAGTGAGGACGATTTCAGCACTATTCAACCATCACTGGAGATGAACTAGAACACTTTCTCTGCTCTGTATGAGCCTTACGTTTCTATCCTCGAGAGAACCAACAGCAACGAAGTTCGCAATGGTCTAAATCAACTCCTCCTTCCGTTCAAAAGAAGGTCTTCCGTTCAAAAGAAGGTTTGTCGAACCACACCCGTAATGATTGCAAAGAGGATTAAAACGGTCATCCTGAACGCTTACAACGAGTCAGACTTAAACTGCAACGACATCAGGGTCAGACGAGGCTGGCAATTCTTCCTTTCTATTGCGTACGAAAATCTACACTACCTGTCAATTTACAGAAGACCTTGTTGAAATGGCAGTCGACACCACCTGACGGGTTCCCTAGGGTTACAAGCTGGTGGCCCCCCCCCCGGCCCCCCATGAGTTTTGAACCATTTTCACTTCATGGGCTTTCTACAACAGCATCCTCATCAACAAGCTCATGCAAGCAGCATCATGGAGAAGTATGTCAGTTTTCACATCCCATTACTTTCAAGAGATGACTACGCAAGCCAATGGACTTCATTGACTTGGCCCCATCTTATCAGACTGAAGTGTGTGCGTGTGCGCCCCCCCCCCCCCCCTCCCACTAAGAAGCAGATGTCAAAACCAACACCAAATCAGAAAAGAGAATCAGATTACTGTTTTATATTAAAGTGCAAAATCTGAGATTTTTTTGTGTGCTGGGGGGGTTAACAGCTCGTAACCCTAGGGAACCCGTCTTCTATAAATTGACAGGTAGTGTGGATTTTCGTACGCAATAGAAAGGAAGAGTTGCTGGCCCGTCTGGCTCAATTCCGTTTCTGTTGCTAATAATAAAATATGCATTACCTGTACCCACCCTGCCTCCCCCTCTTGAATTACCACCATGACATATTGAGAGGAAAATTAGATGGCCACTTTTGCCTTTCCGCTCTTATATAGGAGAGAAGTGTGCATGCGCACTTCGGGCTTACAGGCTTGCTGGATTTAGACAATATTAACTCTAGTGAATAAAACATTTGAACTCAGAATGCTATATTTACAGGTAAGGTATATTATCGTTAATTAGCAATAGAAATGGAATTTAGCCGGCAATTCTCCCTTTTTTCCCTCACTTTTCTCATTGCAATCTGGGAGTTAGCATGAGACGTGCACCCCCTTTACTGCCTGCACCTTAGCTGCCCTGGTGTGCATGCACATGCTTCATACTGGGGCGTTAAGTAGTCGTCACTTCACAACGATATGCCATAACTTTCTGAATTCTTTGCACTGCGATTTCTCATGTATGCCATTGTAACAAAGTAGTGAAGATGACGAATTCCAGTCAAACCGGTGGGCCATCTTGGGGTTTAGTATTGAAACTTATGGCCCATCTTGACATTTATTGTTGAAAATAGTGGCCGTGTTGAGATTTAGTATTGAAAGTGGTAGCCATCTTGAGATTTAATATTGAAATTGGTGGCCCATTTTATGATTTAGTATTAATGTGTTGGGGACCATCTTAAGATTTGGTATTGTCGGCCCATCCTCAGATTTAGGATTGAAGCTGGTGGCTGTTTTGAGATTTGGTATATGAAGCTGGTGGTCAATAAACTGGCCATCGTGAGATTTAGTAATGTAGTTGGTGGCCATCTTGAGATTTAGTGTTTAAACTGATGGCCCATCTTGAGATTTAGTATTAAAACTGGTAGTCATCTTGAATCTTAAAGTTGGTATTGGCATCCTTCCATATAGATTCACGCTTTTTTCAGTGACGAAAGCAGGCAATGTTTGTCGTATCGAGCGTTTCGTGCTTTCAGGTTTTTTGCCAGGTTTGCCATACCTCCTTTGGTCAAACCCCATTTTCCATTGAGCTTGCAAGTTCTGTTTGCCCGTCTTATAAACGAGTTGGAAATCTAAATTCACTCATTTAGTTATAAATAAATATAGAAACAAAACCTATTTCCATTGCCTTTTGGAAGTCAGACTCTTGAGAGGGAGTTGAACCCTCGATCTTTGAGACCAACCTCTAAGCCGTACTGATAGGCTAGTATCGTGTCAGTGTGGCTCTAAGCCCTATCAAGTCCGTATGGTTCAGTGTTCGGACTTCGGCCTATGGTCTCAAAGGGCGAGGGTTCAATTCCCCCTCAGCAGTCTGACATTTTAGTCCTAGAGGAAACGGAAATTGATTTGCATCTCTATTTGTGTATGCACCTTTTATATTCATCTATGTCTTAACAAGCGGTCGCACCGTTGAACAGAACCAAATCATCATGCTGAATTTCCTATGAGCTCCATTACGTTTGGGTTCAGGCCTGCTACGCCAGTGGTGCTTTTGAGATGCAACTGAATGGGATAGTTGCCTTTCCCACTGCACACATTGTAGTTTGGATTACATTTCAATAAACAATCTGGAATGTATTGCTGATGCTTTTCCCCCCCATCGAGAGGACCTCCACCATATGGCGGTTCAATACATGCATACTTTTCGTGTCTTGTTTAGGCTGTTGCATTATTTGTGTAATCCCAAGGCTTGCAGTAGTGAATAATTGTGATTCCTATAGCCTGTGTCTCAAGAACAGGTAGTACGACCAACCCTCTCGAATGTCAATCCAGTAGCAGTCGCCAATTGGCCAGTAGACCATAGAAAGCACTCACCATTTCACAATTTCTACTTGCCACATACCAAATACATCCTGCACGATGCATGGTTTTTCTAATTTATGCATTTCCGAAATTGTAAAATTTTCTTTAACCCCAGTATCAATGCAGAAAAAGCAGTAACGTAGCCCTTAAAAAATCCTAGCATAATGCCGCAAACCATTCGTCTATAACTTGTACGGTTCCCGAGATATGGCGCTTTCAGTGTCATTGTCTATTGCTTGTCGCCATTTTGGCGAGTAAGGCTAAGTTCCAAGTCGCCAACGGCTGAGTTCCATTCGCCAAATGGCGAGTGGCGACTTACATTGGAGAGGGTTGAGTACGACTCTTGTGAATCCATTCTTTTGCTTCATCAGAGAGTCATTGCCAGGCAGTAGGATGACATAAATTGGGCTAATTATAATTTTTGCAGTGGCAAAATTCAGTATTTCTTTCTCTACATCTTCGTTATTTATATTTTTAGTTGTAACAAGTACCTAATTGGTTTACGCAACATGGTGATCAGTTAAAAATTCTGCACTGCGATAAGGCAACAGAACAATTTGTTCCGTAATAGCAAATAACACTACTCTTGGCCAATGTGGGGACAGCAGCAGGGGGAAAATGCAGCCCCCGAAAATATCAACTCCTCTGTAAAAAAAAATTTTCCTTGGGGAAATTGTTTGCTTCATATCAAATTCTTATTTTAAGCCTGTTAGGTGTAAAAAGTTTAGGACGAACAACACGTACAGTTTCAGAAAGGAGAATACCATACCAGTATTCCTTGCAAATTTTCGACAGACTGGGAACGTCTGTCCTCATCAGGCACTACTACACTGTTGAAAACTGTTGTTTACATTCTCTTCATCTCTTGAACTCGGCTATCCAAAAGCAAGGAATACTGGCATCGTGTTCTCCTTTCTGAAATTGTGCGTGATTTTCGTCCTAAACTTTACAAGTGAGATGGATTTTCAGAGTAAAAACCGCTATGGAATTTTCAAAGCCTGTTAAGTGATGGCTTGGACACAATTCATATGTAATATTAATTGTGCCATTTTTTTTGTTACAGAGATGACCACAAAATCGAACGATCCCATAGTCACAGTGGTCACATGTGAAGGAGACCTAAAAGACCCTACCTTCCCTGTGCAGCTGCAAGGCCTTGTCAATGGACTCAAAAGAATCCTTGGCACAACTGGTATGTTTCCTTGTTTTATGCCAGGGATAACACATTTCAGGGTCAAATACCAAATATCATTAAATAAATACGGATGCAAACCTATTTATGTTTCCTTTTGGACTTGTATGTCAGACTGCCTGAGCGGGGAATCAAACTCACGACCTTTGATTTCACAAATAGATTTGCATCCGTATTTATTTAATCATCTAGAGCCCATTGGCTTTCCGTCCTGTTTAATTAATGTTTAAACCAATACTGAATATAGTTTTTCGGCCAAGTAAGTATTCGGTCGAATACTGAATATCGTTATTAGGACAAAATCGGTATTCGGTCAAATACTGAATATCATTGTTGGGCCGAATACTGAATAGTGTTATTTGGACAAAATCAGTATTCGGTCAAATACCGAATATCATTGGTAGGCCTAATGATCATTTGGCCGAATAGTAAATATCGTTATCTGGGTCAAATATCGAATATCATTGTTTGATCGAATACTGAATATTGTTATAGGGACAAACCAGTATTTAGTCAAATACTGAGTATCATTGTTAGGACTAATAATCATTCGGACAAAATCAGTATTCAGTCAAATACCGAATATCATTGTTAGGCCAAATAATCATTCTGCCGAATACTGAATGTTGTTATTCGGACAAAATCAGTATTCGGTCAAATACAAAATATCATTGTTCGGCCGAGTACTGAATATTTTTATTCGGTCCAAATACCGAATTCATTGTTCAGCTGAATGCTGAATATATTCGGACCAAATTAAGTATTCTGTCAAATACTGAATATCATTGTTCGGCCGAATACTGAATATCTTTATTCTCACAAAATGAGTACTCGGTCAAATGCTGAGTATCATTGTTAGGCTTAATAATCATTCGGCCGAATACTAAATATCGGTATTTGGACAAAATCAGTATTCGGTCAAATACAAATATTGTTCGGCTAAGCAAGTATACGGTAAAATACTGAATATCGTTATTTGGACAAAATCGGTATTCAGTCAAATACAGAATATCATTGTTTGGCTGAATACTGAATATGTTTATTTGGTCACATACCAAATATCATTGTTAAGCCAAATAATCATTCGGCTGAGTGCTGACTATCGTTATACGGACAAAATCAGTATTCTGTCAAATATCGAATATCATTGTTAGGAAAAATAATCATTCCGTCGAATATTGAATATCTTTATTCGGACAAAATCAATATTCGGTCAAATACCGAATATCATTTCGAGTCCAAATGGACACCATTCTGCAAAAATGTGTCATGCCACATAAACATATTGTTGAGATAACGAGAGTTAATGTTCTTTTTCATTAAAAAATACAGTGTTGTATTGGCATTACTGTTCTTGTATATAAAAACCAGTAAGGCGGATCCAGAAGGGGGCGATGGGAGCGATCGCCCCTCCTAAAACCAAATCACACGCATGTGCTGATAATACTGTATTATTTATAAAATCATCTTCACTGACTGCGCAAATTCATTACGATTCCCTATACAGGCAGACTTACAAAAGCATAATTACAGGAGTTTAACAATAGTTTCGTCCTTTTTTATTGCTTTTGTCCATCTTCATTCGTTCATTGTTATACTAAGTGAATACAAAAACGGAAGAAAACAAAATGAAAGTGGATGAAAGCAAAATGAAAGTGGATGAAACCAACGTAAAAAAAATATATAACAATGTTAATTCTTTACCCTACTGTTTCAGAAATATTTCTCTGTAAAGACAACAGCTCGTAGACAAATATTAATGAAAATATTATGCCTAGAATTTTTAGTTTAAACAGGAATTGGTGGGTACAAAAAGCTTTCTTTTACTGGTGGAAAAAAAAGCGTGCATTACATATAAGTCTCACTTCCGTCTACCCCCCCCCCCCCTTCCCCGGTCCCCAAATTGTGAACTGGGGCCACGATTGGAAAATCATGATTTCGACGCCTACCTGATGCGAAATCGCCCCTCTTAAAATTTCATCCTGGATCCGCTACTGCTACTACAACACTGTATTTTTTAATGAATAAGAACATAACACTTGTTATCTCAAAAATATGTTTATGTGGCTTGACATATTTTCGCAGAATGGTGTCCAAATAATCATTCGGCCAAATACTGAATGATGTTATTCGGACAAAATCAGTATTCGGTCAAATACAGAAAACCATTGTTCGGTCGAATACGAAATATTTTTATTCGGATGATATCGGTATTGGTCAAATAACAGTATTCGATCAACTGAATATCATTATTCGGACAAAATCGGTATTCGATCAAATATAGAATATCATAGTTAGGCCAAGTAAACATTCGGCCGAATACTGATTATCTTTATTCAGACAAAATCAGTATTCAGTCAAATATTGAATATCATCGTTCGACCAAATAAGTAATCGGCCGAATTCTGAATATCATTCAAACAAAATCAGTATTTGATCAAATACCGAATATCATTGTTTGGCCTAATAATCATACGGCCGAATACTGTATATTGTTATTTGGACAAAATGAGTATTCAGTCAAATGCAGAATTTCATTATTCGGCCGAATACTGAATGAATATCTTTATTCGGACAAAATCGGTATTTGGTCAAATATCGAATACCCTTCTTGTTCTAAATAATCATTTAGCCGAATACTGAATATCTTTTTTCGGTCAAAATCTGTATTGAGTCAAATACCAAATATCATTCCTAGGCCAAATAATCATTCGGCCGAATACTGGATATCGTTATTCGGTCAAATACCGAATATCATTGTTCGGCCAAATAAGTAATGGGCTGAATACTGAATGTCGTTATTCGGACAAAATGGGTATTAGGTCATACACCAAATATCATTGTTCGACCTAATGAGTATTCGGCTGAATACTGAATATCTTTATTCGGACAAAATCAGTATTCGGCCAAATACAGAATTTCATTGTTCGGCCAATAAGTATTCGGTCGCATACCGAATATCGTTACTCGGCAAAAAGCAATATTGGTCTGAATACCAAATATTTCAATTTTTGGCGTAATACCGATTAATTACCGAATATTCGGTGCATCACTATACTAATCATGAATTACGTGGGATAAAAAAGTTGATTTCATTAAATGTATGAAGCTTTTAGGTAATTTTGTAGCAAAAATACGAAGATTTAAGAGAGTGTTTATTAAAGGAATACTAAACCCTCCAACAATGAATTTTTTTATCGATAGTTTAGATACTGGAATTAATGTTAACAGGTATCCGACGTCCATAGGTGTCAGTGTTTAAGTCGTACGAATTTTTAAACCTCCTGATTTAAGCAGACGATGCACAAGCTCTGGAGAAAATCCTGTTTGAACCACCACGCGTCGTGACGTCATTACCTTAACGGCGCCTTCCACCTGTCTGCGTGACCTGCGCGTGCGCCAGAAACAAAACGGCATCGCCTGGGACTCTCGTAGTGCGGGCATTTCTGGCATCTACACCACAACAGGTCATCGCAGGCGGGATCCCACGGGTCTTTTGGCTTCTCTGGTGTTTTCTTAGCGATCTCGCATCTTTTTGCCTTCCGTTTACCACTTGCAACAGATTCAAACTGATAAAGCTGCAACGAATTGACAGCGACAGCATTGTTGGCTCTGGTTGTTTACAAGCAGAGAGTGGCCGCGCGCGCGCTGCACGATGGGAAGGATGCGCTCCCCACTTCCGTTATGATTTTGACGTCACGCTGCTTCACGAAACCTCCATAGTCGCGAGCTCTCGTGGTGCTACGTTTGGTTGGGTGTCTTAAAAAACGCGCTTATTTTAATTTATTACGACGTAAGTAAGAAGGCAAGTGACATTTTATAAGTTTTGAAGGGGTTTTTAGGGTCTTAGCTTTCATTACGTATTAAGACGCCCATGCGAAGCTGATGCTTAAACTTCCGGTCTTGTTCAGCGACTTCCCGTAGCTACTTGACGTAAATGAAGCCAGAAGTGATATGTATGGATGGGTTGGTTTTGCGTTTTTAAGTTTCGGTTCTGGTTTTGTTTTTTTGCCAAAACCTCGGTCGACATTGGTTTGGTTTCGGTTTTTCAGAACCCTTCAAAATGTTTCTAAACTATAAGGATAGGCTTAGCAATTTAGCTAACGAAAAACAATTAGGCCTACGTTAAACTTCAGTTGCTTTCTTTATTATATGGTGTTTCAAGGTTTAAGGTTCACCAAAACAATAACTTCAATAAGCACAGGCTACTTAATGTGTATTTTGCAAATACCGGTAAAAAATAATAATACCAAAAAAAAAAAAAAAAAAACACACTCCGTTATGAGGGACACAAGCTGTAATTTCAATAAGCACAGCAACCTGTGTGCATTTTGCAAAAGCAAAAAAAAATAATAATAACAACAAATAAATCTTCATGACTTTACTGAAAAAAATCCAAATGGCACTTTGTTTTGATACAGTTATTTCGTCTTCATTTGATCGCTGACTGGAATCTTGGCACAGCGAACTACTTGCAGCCATCTGGTTAGCCGACCTTAGAGATATTAAGTGGGCCTAACTCGAGGCTGAATAAGGTGCATGGCAGTTTCCTGTTGCGCCAAGCGAAGGTATTGAAGGCTGTACGAGCAAGGCCTTTTGCGATCGACTCAGCCACTCGCACAACGCGACTCCTCCAAAAACCGACGAAATGGTTATTTTTAAGGGGCAGACAGTTTTTATGAAAGCCAAAAACCACGATTAGGTTATCAAAACTGACCCATCTCTAGGTTTCCTCACTAAATGAAGGCCTGTAGTTAGCAACCAAGTGCTGACGTGTTTTTAAAGAATGTGGAAATATTTTTCATATGTTCATGTAGAATTTTCAAGTTATCGATGATGATGATAATGATGGTGATGTTTTCCCATTTATTTACATTAGTATTGTACACAACTCGAAACCTGAGATAAAAATCAAAGGAAACTCAAAGGCAGGCATGGCAGCACTGTTTATTAGCTAGGCTTATTAATAAATGCTATTATTTCGTTTATACAATGCTATTTGTTTTGAACGAATATGTTTTTTAACATTCTAAATGCTGTTACTTCTATTACGAGGTTGCACCATGTCGGACTGCAGTCGTTGTTATTCATTTTAATAGGCTGGGTTTTTCTCCTTGTGAGTCACCTGTAGCCTGGTGCAGTAGTTTTATCAAATTTGTCTTCGGAAAGTTACTAATTGCTTTTGCTTCTTGTTTACAGCTGAACACAAAGCATTTCGGGTCACGAAACTTGAGCCATGGAATAGCGTGCGCGTCACTTTCCAGATCCCCCGTGAGGCGGCTCAGCGTTTGCGCCAGTTGGCTCAGCAGGGGGATCGTGTGCTGCGAGAATTGGGCATCCTCTCAGTCCAAATCGAAGGAGATCAGGTACGTACATAACGTTGTTTTAGCTTTATGACTTCAAAGTAATTCCTTGGTTTAGCAGCTTTCTTTCTTTAATTCTTCGTTCTTTCATTTTATTCATTCTTTTTTGGGTGAAATTTATCAATTATTTGACCTGGCTGACTGGAATAGCACTGTGTATTGTATCAATTTGGGGTGTCTAGTGCATACCCAACTTATAACTATATGCTTGAACTTCTATCAATATTTGATATTTGTAGTAACCTTTTTAGGCCGGTCACGATGTTTATCATTCCTGTTTAAAAAGCGTATAGCTTATAAACAAGTTGCATGCCTCAGTAAAAAATCAGACATAATAATTATGGTATATTGTTGTCAATCATTGTGCAAGAATATACTTGGAACCATCGTATTACACTGTCATACCTAAAAAAAAAAGTTAAGTTCGACTACGTAGTACAGTAGTGCTAACAAAATTGTTCAACTCACAGTATCCGGGAAACCATAGAATAACGACGGCCACTAGTTAATCTTCCATTACAGCATCTTTTACTGCTTCCGAAATCTTTTCTTAACGTTTTTAATACCGTACAAGTATCACTAAAAAATCCGTTACTGGAACAACGTTGGAACTCACAAGACTAAGAAGGGTCTTCTTTTTAAAAATGAGCAAAAATTGTGGTGAAGATTTTAGTAACGACCGTACAAGTAGTATTTATGATCCTTGAAAGCGCACTCGCCATCCTTCTTGGGTCGCCATCATAACCAGCTGTCTGCATGGGATGCGCACCTTCTAGCTCCCAATAGACGTGACCTTAACGCGCTTGATGTCACTTGAGACCGGCCCATAACGCGTTCAAGTAGTTACATGCCTTGCACAAACAAGTTGGGACTCATGATACTGATGGTGTTTCAAAACGGATGTTGAAACGGAATAGTTTATTTGTGGGAGAAAGGCAGTGACGTAAAAGTTGATGCTGTTATTCACTGAAGGCAAGGAAAACGGGATGGTGGTCGTGCATATAACGTTGTTATGGAGTTAGATCGCTTGATCAAGGTGTATTTGCAGCAATTAAAAACAAATTCATTTAAATTTTGATGCCGCTACCAACAAAAACGCATTTATGGTAACAAAAAGATATTGTTAAATCAAACGAAATACACTTTCCAAAATACCAAATTCAATCGGAATTACACCTCTGTCGTATGCAATTGTACGTTTTTCTTTAACAGGGTTTATTAGTGAGAACTTTGATCGTTCGTCAGCCGTTATTTTAAATGACGATGTATCGTTGTGTAGGTCCAAAAGATTTTCAAACATTGCCCCTGCCCTTTTTGGGAAAAATGTCCTTTTTTTACCTTTTTGTAAAAAAAATGCCCTGTTTTGATTTTCTGAATCGATAAACGCTGGTGCTGCAGCCAGTGAAAATGCCTAGAGGCCTAAAACTGGCAGAAAGAAGGCCAGGAGAGGGCGGAAAGGGGCATAAAATGGTAAAAAAAAGAGAAGTTTTAAAAGGGGTAAAAAAGAAGGATTGACGAGCAAAATAATGTCCCCAGAAAAAAAATCTCATCATGCCCTTTCACAAAAGTTGCCCCTGCCCTTTCGGTGGTATGTGCACGCTACTGCTAGCTTCTTTTTAATATTACAATTTTATGTGTAAATAGAAGACTTGTAATCGAATAAACTTGCAAGCATTTTTGACCAAAATCTTGTATTTGCTTGGGTAGTAGGTTATTGTATGAAGACTCTTATTACTAATTCTTGTCTTTTTTCTTTTTTCTTTTTTTAGGTTATATCTCTGACGATTGCTGGCCGATATAGCCAACCTCAGGAGATTGTATTGACAACTGAAAGCGATGGTCGAGCCAATTCGGGGACACCCTCCCTCGATCTTTCTGGTTCAGAGGGCTCTCCGGGCCCAAGCAATGTGGAGACGACGCGAAAGAACATTGCACAATACCTGAGCCAGCAGGGGGCCACGACCGCTGTTGCCACAATGACAGTGGTGGGGTCTGCTGCTCCTCCTGCTGTAGCTTCGACATCATCAGCAACTGGTTCCTCGTCAGACTTCTTTCGTGGTACCGCCGATGCAAGCAGCCAGTTCAAGTCACCGAATGTGGTGGCCCCGGGAGGGGAACCCATTCCATTTCCAGCCCGCCATGGCGCTGTTCCATCAAGAACACCTGGAGCATTTGGACCCTTTCCTTTTGCCAGCATGACCCACGCTGCCATAAACACAATGCATGGTAGCCATCATCAGGGTCAAGCTACTCCATCTACAGCAGCCAGTACCTCTCCAGCTCCAGCTCCTACTCCAAGTCCGAGCCCTTCTGCCTCCGGAATGTCTCCTCGATTTCCCTTTTCTTCTCCTCCTCCTCCATACCCTGGAAGTTCTGTGTCATCCACCTCATCGTCTGTGGGTTTGAACCCATTGCACCAGCCTCAGCCACCCCCAATCGGCATTCCGGCTGCTGGTCACCAACCGCCCACAGGAAGTTACGGCCAGCCACCTACATCATCGTCGGCGACCGTCAATAGTCTACCACGTGGCGGAAGTGGTCCTAATGTAGCGCTGTCGAGTCCTCTTCTTGTGAATTTGCTGCAGAGCGACTTAGCTGGTTCTGCACCGCCTTCTCAGCACTTAAACAAGCTCTTCCCTCCAGCTGCAGGCCATGGTCACCAACAGGACGGTGTTCCGGTGAAGCGGAAACGGAAGCCTCGGCGTCCAAAGGACCGGCCAGGAGAAGCGGCCGCACCTCCTTCAGCTTCTCCTGCTGTATCTCCTCTTATGTCACCTCTGTCTCCTGTTACGTTGTCGTTGACTCAAACTACGACGACGACGAGCACTCCTGGGGCTGATTTGGGGTATGGTCTGTCGTCTCATTCGGCCTTCAGCATATCGTTACCTGTTTTGCCCAGCATTCCCCTCTCTCCTCCAGTCTCGTCACCAGTATCATCGACGGTGTTGGCATCTCAAACTGCTGCAAACACCAACAATGATGGTTCTAGTCAGGAAAAAGAGCTTTCCCCGTGGCCATCGCCTTCAAAGCGGACACAACACCTTATCAATCCTTTCACGGGTCAGCTAGAGCCGATGCCAACTGATGACGAAGACGAGGATGAGACACCAAACAACTTGGTTTTGGAAGATAACAGCAATTCAGAGGAGAAAGAGAGCGATGCTAAAGGTGATAGCGAAAGGGCAGTTGCCACCGAGAGGCTAAACGTTCCTTCAGAATCGACCAAAGAAGTTGTAGGGAAAGTGGTAATCCCCATCGTGAAAGAGGAGTCAAACTCTGCTTCCGTATTGGTTAAGGATTCTCCTCCATCGGGGGTTGGAAGTCCCGGTGAGAAGATCAAGCTCCGTTTGAAGCTAGAGCCTAAGGGACGTGAATTGTCTAAAGACAGTAAAGAAAAGGAAAGCACTGTGGATCGGTTGGCGGGGCGATCGACAGTGTATATTGAAAAGCAAAAAGCTGAAAATATGTCAACGGGAACGGTGCAGTACAAAGTGGATGTCTCATTCGTAAACATTCCCACTGTAAGGAAAACTTCTGTAGGCAGTGGTTTTGCGGGAAGCACCACTCCGACAACGTCTTCGTCTCTGCCATCAGAGCCCCGTGTACCTCCATTGCACATTTCCTTACGTGGGCGCAACGCAATGGTAGTTGGCAGTTTGCGCAAAGAGGACAAAGGAGTGCAGCAATTACATTCCAAAGATGGCCGCTCGACCCCTGAGACCGACGTTGGAAGGCGCTTGGAATCTACTGTGCCAGGTACCATGCGGAGTCAACGATCAAAGTCTCCCCGCAATTCTCGATTGTCTGAATCCAATGTAGGAAGAAGGGGTTCAGCCAAGTCTGAAGGTGGGCGTCGGAGCCGAGGGTTAGTAAATACTGCTTCCAACCCTTTGTCATCAGTGCCTTCTGCAGCGATCCCCACAACGGCTGTTGAACCAGCCGCTTTACCATCAGCGGCGGAAACATCGGGTGATGGCAACTCCTCACCACCCACTGTAGTAAGCAACAAGGATGGCGAACGAGGAGGTGCTCCTCCGTCAGTTGCGTTCTCAGGACTAAGGGAAAAAGCATTGCTGTCTGGTGGTGGAATTGTACTGGCCTCACTGCGTGGTGCAACAACGTCGGCAGCGTCCTCAAATCCTCCTACCAAAGCAAGTGCTCCTGCACACGTGTCAACGCCATCAACACCCTGTGCCACTGTACGCAGTAGTCGGAGCGAAAGTGACAGTGCAAATGTAAAACTGCACGAAACGGCTGATAGCAAACTTTTTAAGGAAGTGCATCGGACAGTTGAAACCAGTGTAGCTTCCTCCACGAACGATGACAGTGCAAACGCAGTTGTGGAGGCTAAGTCAACTTCCGTGGTTAAGGCTGTCGCCCCTTGTTCTGCAGAAATGTCGTTGCCTTCTGCAACTGTGGTGAAAGAGACTAGTCGTACTGTCCCATCCACAATAGATAGTGTGATGCACGTTAAAGGTGTCAGTGTAGTGATGGTTGAACCGCAACCAGTAACAATGGAAGCTGTAGTGGTGGTGAACCCTCACGCCGAGGTGTCTAGTGCAATGTCGAGTGAAGGGAGTGTGTCGTCTGTGTTCCGGAGTGAAGCGTTGAGAGACGAAACGATTGTTACCTCTTTAAGTGAAAATGTGCCACAGCCAGTGGAAAGGAGGGACGCCACTACTAAAGACGGGGAGTCACTAATCGGCGATGGCGTGAAAAGGCTTTCACCGGATATGAACAATGGTGAACCCTTTAAATCGGATGCAGGTATGATTAAAAAGTGCTGTGGCATTTGCCCTGTTATTACTGTCTTGTGTCCCAAACCTTTGGACATGGTTATTTTGTTGTTATTATTGCCTAAGTTGAAAATATGCTAACAGCATAGCGTAGGGATGTGTCCGTTCCAGTAACTGATACCGAACTTGTGTAGCTTCGGTATCTGATTATGATTTTGTGTAGGTTTTCGCACAGTTATCAGATTATCAAAGATAGATTTCTATTCTTTTTAATATTTCAATTTCTATTTCTTAAAAAATTTTTATGCGTTACAGGAGTATGCCAATTAGTGCCTCTCAAGTGTAGTCAACAATTGCCTGCTCTTTGCCTGACAATCAAAAGCAAGGCTTTATGGACACAGGGTGTGATATTTACACAAATTAAAAGACTCATTTACGCTCAACCAAATAGATGAACTAATTGTCCACTACTTGCAAATTTGATGTGGTCTTGTCTAGTGGTGTACCGATACCCTAATTCCGACTCCGATACCAAAAACAGGTTCCGTACGGTTCCGATACCGGTTCCGATTACCACATGGCAGTGCCACAGCGAATGGAAAAAAATTAATAATAATGAATTATTTGTGTTTAGGGAGTACAGGGTTTTGATGTGGCTAATTTTTATAAATTTACATACATTTTTTAACGAAAATTTTGATACATAAATTTGTATAATTAAAATTAAAAATTTAATTTGATTAGAAAATTAAATTAAAATTGAAAAAAATAGTTAAAATAACGTGTACCGGTAACCATTTTTTTTAGATAGGATTTTGCTTCCTGGATTATTGCCAAGACCATTTTCTAGTGACACTGATTATATGATTTAAAATTTTAGCTTTCCAAATGAATCAAATTTAAATTTAAAAAAAAATTGTTTTTTTGTATTTTAAATTTAGTTTAAAAAAATTAAAATTAAATAAAAAAAACTTAAGTTAAAAAATAGTTTAAAATAACCAGAAAGTTGAAACGATTTTTTAAATTCTGATCTGGACCTGCATTTTTAAATAGATTTTTTGCTTCTTGGATTGGCCAAGCCCTTAATGAAGCTGACATGATTTTAAATTTTTGTTTTCTGGATGTATTAAATTTAATTTTTTTTTAAACGTAAAATAAAATCAAAAAATGTAATTAAAATAAAAAAAACTTGGTCTAAACAAGAGCATGCTTGAAGATTTTTGCAGCCCAGATGCTTAAGTGTGTTAGCAAAGCTTTGTACACTTGAAGATTTTCGCAGTCCGGATTTAGTGCATGCACTGATGACTCCAATCGAACACACGATCTAGTGGTGGTGGAGGGTTTGCCAAACGTGAAACTTTAGCCTTGGGTTTAGCAAAATAGGAAATAACTTAATGATAATAAAGTCCTGACATCCTTAAACAAACAGGAAGTTTAACTATCAACTATATCGTATTCTGCTTAGTATATTACCATCCTAGATGGGATTTTATGGTTATGTGATGCAAACTACTCAACAAAAGTTGGTGTAAACAGGTAAGTGGCCCAATAAAAACGCGCGAAAATGTGTTAGTTATTCATCCAAGACCTACTATCAAGCTCAGTTTTACGATGATTTATGCTACTGGAATTAATTTTCTGCCCCAAGATCGCTAAGATATTCTTTCCAATTATCGCATACCCCTGGAAAAGGGAAAGTAGATGACAATATCAAGTGATTTAGTGGTCTGTGCCGATTTTTGAAAGGTACTCAGTATCGGCCAGCCAAGATAGCGGTTCCGGTACCGGTTCCGATACCACGGAACCGTACTCAGAACCGGAATCGGTACACCACTAGTCTTGTCCTATCCTTCCGCCTCTTTCAGGCTGGATAGAGTCCAGAAGGCAGCAAGTATCACCAATAAACACTCAAAATGATCACCCTAAGGATGGGATGAGACACCGAAAATTTACATGTAGTGAACAATTCCTTGAACTACTTCATTGAGCGTGAACGAAGCTTTAATTAGCCGCCTTTCAACCATAGTAAGACGACCGAAATGTCAATTTTTTTACATTTTTACGCACTCCCCTCCAATTCCAAAGCATGCCGTGTTCGAATACAAACATTGGTTGTAAAAAAAACTGAAACAACGGGTACTCCTCTCTACAGCAGTATAGTACAGTAAGTCACCTTTGTGCACCGTAAGCTTCAAGAGAGTAGTAGCCTATTTAGTGTTTTGGGTGAAGGGCAAATTCACCAATTCGTTTCTAAGTTTGTCACTCATTTCCAAGTTTATCATTTTCAAGTTCTTCACCAATGCATTGCAGTGACTCCATTTACTTCCAGTGACATTGCTTTACCACGATAAAAATGTTTAAATTCCGCGACATGAACTGAGACAAAAAAAGGAAAATATTGTAATGATTTCAATGACATTCATTGCTGAAAACTTCATTGCTAGGCCTATACTCCGCACGCGATTTGTAAACTGGGCGTGGCTCGCGAGCAGCTTGATTGCGTACATTTTCCCGGAGTCCGTGTGCCTTGTGGCTATCTATAGACCGCACCAAGGCTTGTCTGTGCGCGATCATGGTTTTGTTATTTGAAGCCAATTTTTTTAATGTCGACTTTAAAAAAAAATTTTTTATTACAGGCCTTCTCCATCAATAGGGAATCGGGGGGCATCGAAGACAAATAAAAAATATTGGGGGGGGGGTATAAGATAAATTTCAGGCTGAATTCAAAAAAGAGAAAATACTTTTTTCTTACCGAAACTCATTTTAGCCTCGGTTTTTTTTCCACTTACTGTCATGAATAAATAAGGATCGTGGAGTAAAAGGGTCTCCCCCCCCCCCTCCCTCACCCTAATATCATGCCGTGGGGCATAAAATCTTTGGAAAAATTTATTTATTTATTATTTTCTTTAAAACATTCACCTTTTGGATATTTCTTCTCTTCCCCTCTCGACCCTTCTTGTGTTTTGGGTCAGACGGTAATAAATATATAAAAAACACGTAGGTTTTAAATTTTAATTCATTGTGGAGCTAAAAAAAAAAGTTAAGGAAGGAAGTGTGTTCTACTGTGAATGTTGTAACAATTTATTTGTGAAACAGTACAAATTTCAGATCTTTTCATTTTTGGTGGTTGCGAAAACAACCGTTTGTATTGCTCTGAGAAGAGCTGTTTGTTCACAGCCAAGCTAGGGGGTTGCAGAAAGTGGGAAAAAAATCCAGTTCGGAAAAGAAGCATGCCATCTTTAACAAAACCATCCTGGTTGCCGGTGTGTAGCAAAATGAGTCTTCGGCCCTTTCCGAACGGAATAAGGCGACCAACTAAGCCGTCATTTGCTCTGTCTGCTGTGAGTCCGGTGCACCTTTTCTTTAGCTGCCATTGGCGTTCGCGCCCATGCCGCTCATTCATCCAAGTTTCATCCAAATAAATAAATACTGTAAATGAGACGGATTACTTCTTAAATGTCGTACCTGACGTAAAAATTGGCGACGCTGGGCAACAATTTCTGGACGCTTTTATTTAAAATTTCTGTTGTTGCATTTTCCGTATTTCATCCCAAGTTTCTTTTTCATGGTTAAATGCCACGGAAGTTCTCCCATTTTAAAATCCAATTTTCGATTTGAACTTAGCCAAAACATTATCAAGATTTGGATAATTATTACCTTCTTGGTGAATTTCAGTTATTGCTGTTCCAGGGGTCGACTTTCCAAATTTTGATCCGGGTGCAAATTTACACCCCAAATCTGTTACTGGGGTGCAAAACCAAAATGTAAACCATCACTATGGTCTCCTATTTTATAGCCATTGAAAATTCTAATATTCGGCATCTCAATAATATGTACCGTTTTCCTGCATTTTGCTTAAAACTGACTTAATTTCGCTATTCAACTGAAAAACCTGTACATATAGTTCAATCAGAAGTAGTAAAAAATGGAGTTTAACTGCTTTGATAGGAATGGTGCCACAGGAAATCTAATTCCATGCTGTTTTTAAAAATGCCGCAAACCGCAAGTCTGTAGCTTGTGCGGTTCAAAAGTTATGGAAAATTCAACTTTGGTATGCTATTTGCACTCCACGAGTTGCTTCTGGGGTGCAAAGTGCGATTTTAGAGTGCAATTTACCCCTGTACATCCGAATATTTCGACCCGTGCTGTTCGAGCGGTTGACAGTTGAAAGTCGTCAAGCTTGTTACCGTTGGGCGCCTTTGGCCATTATTTTGCTGCTGTTATGAACCGCCGAACTGTAGCGTCTGTTGCAGCTGGAGTGGCACTTGTTACGGCGAGTAGTTACGCGCCTTCGTTAACTATTTGTTTAACACAACTGAAGGAAACCTTTGTTGCATCCGATGTTTCTTGGGAAACGGCGTTCTTGCTCTTTGTTGGTTCCTTGCTTCGCAGATAACAAAGAGACGTTCCAAGTAATTCCCCAAGTTGGCGGTGAATCATTTTACCTCTTTTCCCGATTGAAGACGTGTTAATAGACGCCATGTTGTGACTGCTGCTGTGCTGTACTGGCGGTTTTTTTTTTACCCATGATTAAAGCTTCAGACTAACGGTCGCCACAAGCCAGTTGGCCGGTAAAACGTGATAGCTGGCGACAATAAGACACTATTGCACTCGACAAAGTTGGCTACTACTATCACGTTTTAGTTATTGAAAATACCGAACCGATATTGTTGATCAGAGCCTTGATCACAACATGAATGCAGAACCTACTGACATTATTCCTGGCATTAGAAACAAAAAATATTAATTCGATGTAACTTGCCTTCACCCAATAGCAAAAAATAAATGCCAACCGCGCTGATTAGGCCTAACTAGAGGCATGTTTTCTCTGTAACCACACGTCATTCTTGGTTAGGTTTAACGCACGGACGAATAATTTATTCACCTTTGAATTTTTATTTCTAAAAGAATTAAACATTCACTTCATTTGGTAGGGGTTAAGATTAAGTACTCAAGATTCATTTCTTTGTAAAAACTGCTGAGATCTGCTGGTTTAATTTCGTTTTCAGGTGAAGCCACTGTCAGACGATGTAAACAGAGCTTATAAGATCGTCAGTCCTAGCCTACCGGAAGTAGGAATAACTAATCAACAATAACAAAAGTTGATTATTGTTTTAAACAATTATTTTATTTGTTTTTACATTTGAGATTTAATTAAATGTTTTGTTTGGTGTTATTAAAATATTAAATAAAATTTAAATGCAGATAGACACAAATGCTAGGAATAGCTAACCAGCTGAAAAACCAGACATGCCTAACTGATAACCATGGCTAAAAATGTAAATATTTTTTGCATTTTCGATTTAATTAATAGTTTGATTGGGCTTTATTTATGCATTAAAAGAAATTTAAATTCGGACATTACTGACAGGAAATTAGGTAGCCGATTAAAAATCGGACATAATTAACTGATTAACAGCCATGCTTAAAGTTGTAAATAACTCTTTTAACGAAATATGTAAGAAACACCTGTTCATTTAATTCAGCATAAAATTGTATAATACTAAACTTTAAAATACAAAGGTAAATTTTAAAAAGGTTTGTATTTTAACAGCAAAGTTTGATAAAAAATAAATAAAAATTAAAGTCACTCGCATGGCCATAAAAATAAATCTTGGGCTATTATGTTGCTTATTTAAATTTATTACCGTGATGGTTCCTGGGGGGAGGGGGGGGGGGGGGGGAGAGATGCAGCCCGGCAAATATATAAATTACATAACTATGCTTGGCGGCAAAATTATAGATTGTACTAATTGGCGACCAAAAATTTTATTATGGCGACTAAACATAATCAATCCACTGGCCACTGTTTACTAAAGAAAAATTCTAATCTGAAGCTTTACCCATGATGCTAGTCGTGGTGTTGTACTGAAGTGGACAATCGGTATTTTTTAAGCCACGCCCAGTTTACAAATCGCGTACGGATTATAATTAAAAAAACAAAACAAAAAAAACTTCCCAGATGCGTTGAATCTCTTGCTTGATACTTTGATTTTGCCATTTTTAAAATTTTGATTAGTAGAATGCAGTGAGCACATTTCTCGGCATTCTCGCAGTACTCTGATCACCTGCAAGCTCGTTTCAAGGTGTCGCTCAATATTCCTCTGATCGCATGGGATCACTTCGGGTTTCAATTAGCATACAAGATGGTGCCTGCTCTAGCAGTACATGTGATTTGAAATTGATTTAAATAGATTTTTACTTAAAATTTTGACAAAGTTTTGCGTAAAAAACGAATTACACAATCAGGAATTCCACGATACTTATCGAAAACTATGAAAAACGCGACAATTTTCCGTATTAAGTTGCTCCTACACTACGCAACTGAAAGAAGTTGGAAACGCGATTTTAATAGCACGAAATTTTGCTACGAATCGTGGTAATGTAACGTTCCTGGTTGTTTCTTGTTTGTTTTCACTGTGGAGTACAATTGTGTCTATACAGTCAATATTTAAGGACGTGTAATTTAGCAAAATCAAACCATACAGTAAAAACAGATTAGCTGCAGACAATTTTTTTCCCGACATTTGGTGTCGCAGACAGTGGCAAAAAGTTCTGCTTCTGGGGGCTTCGTTTTGTGCACGTAGTATTGTAGCTGTGTGGGGTGGCATTTTTTAATTTGTGGACTGTATTTCTAATCCCAGTAGCCTATAGTTAAGTAGGTATTATTAGTTTATTACGTTATTATCAAGTTTGCTTCTAGGAAAAATTTTTGTCATACTGTAAGATCCAAGTTATAATGCAGATATTTTTTTAATACGTATTATTTTGCCGGGAACCAGTCACGTAGTTCAACCTGGCTATATCCATCCACATGTGAGCAGAGCAAGTCTAACTGAAATCTAAGAACAATTGCTGTTCTAATTTCATTAATATGCATTTTTAATTTGTTCTGTTTCAATTTACCAACAACATGACTAAAGTTAATGTTTATTTTAATTTTGAGTTGATGGCTACAACATTCACTAAGGCCTTCATTTTTTACTGCATATCTATAATTGACGTTGTGTTTTGGCTTTTGGGTACCTAACCTTTTGTCATCCTGGTCTGTTTTTGTGCCTAGCATAAATTGTAGGTTTGAGATTAAAAAAGAGTGCAGAGAAGAAAAAATCTAATGATGTATGTAGGCTATGGGTCACCTCATGTGCAACAGCTTATGAAAAAACACTGCCATTCCATGTTGACTCAGTTTTACAGTAATAATTACTGGCATGCAGGATTATCAGGATATAGTTGTTGCCCATTCTCTGGTCAAGTCCTAATTATTATTATTATTGTGAGGGTGATTTCTGCACACTGGAGCACCATGGCTAAACCACACTGGATCAGATGGTTCCGTTTCTCTTTATGGAGTCCTGTAGACTCTGCGTTGGCAGCGCCACTGGTGGGGCAGCAAGAAAAACGGCTAACAAGCACCAGGTGTGCAGAATATGCCAGAACGCTAGAACGAGGTTCGCAGGAAATTTCAGGGAACTGTGGAAATTCACTAAAAAATGGCTTGCCTACATAGTGAAAGGCTGCAGAAATTTAAAAAATCTGTAAGAAACTTTTGTGGGAAATTTTGCTCAGTAAGAATTTTATGCACCCCTGACAAACGCCAGTAATTGGCGATAACAGTAGTAGGTCGAAGTCATGATTTTAAAACATGAACATGAGTAACATGACATTATTTAACACTAAACCTCCTTTTGCAGAACCTTCCTTTTCAGCGAAAGTTCGTTCTCAGGATGCGTTGAAAGTTAATCGGAAAACCGGCAGCCGGCGATAACAGTGGTGATGTAATGACATTCTTGTCATTCTTGATGTAATGACATTCTACATAAATAACGCTTCACCACCAGTACGATTATTTAGAATTCCTCTGAAACATAAGTCCACTTAAATTTTCGGAGAAATGTCCCGTTCTCCTTCTTCGGAAGTCTTCACAAAAAAACCGAAGTTTGGCCTAACCTACATGGTGTTTCTGTTGCCTAATCGGAATTGACAGTTGAATGTACATTATGAAGTGTTGTCACCATTACCCTTAAAAACAAGCCAGTATTTAAAGTATGTGTCTATTCTGTTAGTAAATTATATTACATTTCTCCCCCTCCCCTGAATTTTGAAAGCCTGTTCATTGCAGATAAAAAAATTACAGAAAATGTGCTCTGGAGGAAGTTCACCACTTCCACTGGGTAGTAAATGTTTGCCGCAAGGGGAAGATTGCTTGTGACAAATTTTGTCTGCTGAAAATCCTATTAATTCACCTTCATAATTACCGTAAATCGCCTAATAAACGCCCTGGCATTGCTAACGCCATTTATAGAGTAGCTCATAATACGCGATTCCACGATTAGCCAAAAATCGCGGGTCTTAAATTAAGCTTCTGACGAAGTTTATTTTCAGTGGTACGGGATTATTGCTATGTTTGGGGTCATTAAAGTTTCCACCGACGATCGCGGAAATCAATTATTTTCCCCAAATCGCACGGTTTTATACCAAATTTATAGGTTTGGTTAACCTTTTAAGCAGGGAGTTAGAAAAAATTGTCGTCGGTCATGGAGCAAGTTGTTTTTTTTTTTCCGTCACGCATGGAGTGAGGCACTAACGAAATATTTATTCTTGCAAAAATTGTTGATATAGTCCAATTGTGGAAACTTGTAAGTCTCTACCATGAAAGTATGAAATAAATACGGATGCAAACCTATTTACTTTGCCTTTTGGACTTAAATGTCAGACTGCCCGAGTGGGGAATCAAACCCACGACATTTGAACCAAAGGCCGAAGTCCTACCACTCAGCCATACTGACATGGCCAGTCAGTATGGCTGAGTGGTAGGACTCCGGCCTTCGGTTTCAAAGGTTGTGGGTTCGATTCCCCACTCAGACAGTCTGACATTTAAGTCCAAAAGGCAACGTAAATAGGTTTGCATTTATTTAACACTTATCGAGCCCAATTGGCTTTATGTCCCGTTTATGACAAGTATGAAGTAAGCGTAGATGTAGGCTAAGCTAAAAAAAAAAATAATAATCAATTTATTTTTTTTAATTATTTTTTTAGGGGGGGGGGCACGGAATGTCGTGGAAACTTAATTTTGTTGACGCGGAAAGTCATGGAAACCCATATAATGGTTGCCGCGGAATTCCGCCGAAAAAGTTAAATTTTCGCGAATTTTTTGATTTTTGGCCGCGGACAATGAGCGACTTTAGCCATTTAGGTCAGCAATCGTGTAGTAGCCTTAATACCCCCCCCCCCCCCATTTTTTTTTTTTTTTAGTGAATTGTAAAATTGACAAAGTTTACCGAAATCAACGTTTCATCCCTTTAAATCTTGGTTGTTCTGCCGCAAAATTAACAAAAATATTCATAAATTTAACGAAATCAACATTTATTTAATCCAACACGATTCACGGGAGCATTTGTAATCGCGGAAAATTCGGCAATATTAGGCCTACGCCATCGATCATTGAAGTGCGTAATATGGCGCAAGTCTAGCGAAAACGCTATACCTTTTTCTCATGTATTCTCTAATTTAGTTTATTAGATCATCCTCCTTCCGATATCTAACCTAATTCAATGCTAAAATTAATTTTTAACCATCACCAACCTCCAAAACCGACACGCGATTCACGACCGGAAAACGCAAGGCAGAGTCATGTCATAACGGACGCAATGGACTGGATGTTTCAAGCGCTTCTGGAGTCTGGACGCGTAGAACCTCGGCATCCACTACATCCAGACCTATGCGTCCACTTCCGCCGGAACTTCCGTCTTGGACGACAATATAACTGTATGGTGATAAATGCGTCAACACACCCGTTTCTCGGCGGTCAATCGCGTTGTCTGTTTATGAGGTTGGTGATGGTTAGAAATTAATTTTAGCTTTGAGTTAGGTTAGATATTGGAAGGAGGATGATCTAATAAACTAAATTTGAGAATAAATGAGAAAAAGGTATAGCGTTTTTGCTAGACTGAAGCCATATTACGCACATCAATGATCGATCGTGTAGGCCTGATATTGCCGACTTTTCCGTGATTACAAATGCTCCTGTGAATCGTTTTGGATTAAATGTTGATTTCGTTAAATTTATGAATATTTTCGTTAATTTTGCTGTAGAACAACCAAGATTTAAAGGAATAAAACGATGATTTTGATAAACTTTAGTCAATTTTACGATTAACTAAAAAAAAATAATTGTGTTAATGCTAGATTGAACCCAGATCACGCACATGAATGATCAACTTTACCATGATTGATTTAGGTCTAAACAGCCACTCCAAAAAATACGTTAAGGTCAGAAATCTTGTTTTAGCTTTGTTACGCCCCCTCCACTTTTTTATCTTATTAATTTTAGTCGCCCATGGGCGTTTAATAGGCGATTTACGGTAAATGAGGCTTTTGTAATCTTTATCCTCCTAATCTGCTTGGAATTGTATCATTTGCTTAGCCACGTGAATTAAAGGTTTTAACATTGTATGTTCTAATCGGACGCAAGAGTGCCTGAAACTTACGAGTGTATTGCTAAGTATTTTTTTTTCCCCCTTGCAGAATCCCAGCCTTCAAGTGCAGTTGTGTCGACGACTGGTGCAACTTTGCCGTACTCAGCTCAGGTATCCTTTCTTCATGTACCGTGCAGGGATGGTGCAATAACAAAACAGCCAGAGACTGTTGTTGGGGCTTCTTCGGTTGTCCCGCCAACTGTAGCTGCTACGTCGGCGTTGGACGCTAATGAATCCCGACAATCAAATGCGCCAGTGCCAGTGTGCAGCAGTAGAACCAATGTGCCTGTCGTTGGTGAATCAGGATGGAGCGATGCACTGACGAACAGTGAAACTCCTTCAACCGTACAGGAGAGCAGTATGCAACCACAACAAAGGGTGGGTGTGGACTCGACAATGCCTGTTCGGAAAGGTGCTTCAACAGTGCTACCAGTGACGCCAGAGAGTCTGCAAAGACTGCGAACGGTTGCGTCAAGTGCGTTAGCTGGTGTAAGAAGTTCTAGTCTGGCTCTGCGTCAGATGTGCAACCCTACGCCTAACTTAGATGCAAAAAGTGTGTGCGGGCCGCTTCAGCGTTCTGCTGTTAATGACTTTGAGGAGAGTAGACTCGTTGACAGTTCTAGGGACCCTGATACAAAGCCTGTGTGTGAAGCTAGTGCTGCATATAATGCTAATATTGCTGGAAGTGAAGAGAGTGTTAGTATTGCGACACCAGTTGAAAGGGTTTCACCCCTCAATACTGACGAACGGACGTTAGGGAGTGTAAGTGCTACGAGTGCCAACCACCACCCTTCCACTGAAAAAGTGAGCGAAGAAACTTCAGTGAAGCGAGGGTGCCGCGAGCCTCAAACGGCTAGTGACATCGCCACAATCAGTGCGCTGGAAAATTTGTGGCACGATGCGCAGTTAGTGACTCGAAAGCTGTCGAATCATGCAAGCCTTGAGAAGGAAAGTCATGTGGACAGTCCACTGCCACCATCCCCTCTCCTCGAAACGCCTGCCTCCCCGCCATTAACAGCCTCCACCAAAGTTGTCGAAGTGCCTTCCCTCGAGGTGGACCCTGCTTTCACCAAAGTAAAAATGGCTTCACCTGCAGTGTCAAGCGTCTTTCCCAGCTTGATCCCATCTCACGGTGACCACGTTGTCGTTCATCATGTAAATTCCCTAGAGGAGGTGGATGAGACAATGGAGACCGAGTTTCTTGGTCGTGCTAAATCTTCAGTGACTGGTAAGGCGATGCGCATGCCAGCTGCTAGTGTTCATGTTAATTCTACATTGCGGACGCTCTCATCAAATGCAAGTGCTGCTGTGTGCAATTTTGTGGTTCCTGCGAAAGCTGGCGCTAGTACTGTGTATCGCAATCATGCTTCTGAGAGTGTTGTGAGCCTAAGCACGCTTATGAAGGGGGAAGGGGATGCCGGCTGTACTTCAACAACTGTCAGTCATGTTGGATATAGTGTCGATCGGTACGCTATGGCACTCCGAGATGAGCGCACCCTTGGAACCTCGAAGGATAGCAGCAGTAGTAGTGGCAGTTCGCCGAATGAGGATTCTGGTATTGATTCCATGGACGCCTTATCAGAGAAGCAGTCTGAAAGCGAACTAGAGTCGAGCCGCAGCCGAGATGATCGTTCGGCACCAACGACAGAACCCACCACCTCAACATGTGTTGCTGCCACAACCGAAATGGCTGACGCAAATTCTGTTGCAGGCTGTGCAGACCAAATGACACAAGCACATCAGATGGCTGCTACGCCACCCAATTTGCCATCTCCGATTGGAGGAGGTGGAGATGATGGTGGTTGCCAAGACGGTGACGAAGACTGCGATGCATCTACCCACAATCTCGCAGAAGATGTTATCATCAGCGTCCAGTTAGAAGAAGGCGAAGACGGTGAAAGTAGCCATGTGTATTTGGTAGATTCCTCTGGTAATCCTTGCCTCGAAGAACAGTTGGCGATTGATGGAGAGACTCCTACCATGCACATATATGTGGCAACTGATGCTGAAGATGCTTCTCGTGCTGAACAACTCATTTCGAATCTGGAAGGGGTAGAAGGACCAGTGACTGCCGTCGTTCTGGCGGAAGGGGACGTTAGTGCTGGTCTGTTTGATGCTGGCATTGCCACTGATGAATTTGGCAATATTGTGTCGAGCTCCACAGATGAAGTTCCCATAATTGATGACGTTGGGGAAGAGGAAGACGATGGTCATTCAGCTACAGAGAATGATGGAGGAGAAAGCAATATCGTGGAGGACCCGACTTTAATCTTTAAAGGCAGTGAGATTAATGATGGGGCTGCTCAGGTGGAACCAGTCCAGGGTAAGTAGCGTTACAATTTTTCAAAATTCTTATTTCCTTTTCAAACTAGGCAAATACTAAACTTTACAATCATTCTTTTAATGTCTTGCAGGTAACGTCAGTTCGAACACCTCAGAAATGACGATGGTTTCAACATCAAACAATATGTGCGAAGGAACCAGCCAGGAAAAGTCACCAGCATTGGAACTGGACGAAATGATACAGCCATCAGTTATCAGTGGAGACCCAGCTGTGAACGCTGTGACTCTGCCAAACTTGACGTCAGCCGCCGTAGCGGCTATTCTTCCTACTTCAAGAATCTCGTCACTTCCACAGAATGAGCATGAGCCTGCCTCACACGTCCTATCCCAGAGATTGATTTCAACTGCAACTCCTGTAACACACCCCCAAGTGCTAACGAACTCTATAACGACGTCTGCCTCAAATCTCGTTCATTCTTCCTTCATTCCGCGATCTTTAGCACCGTCAAGCTCCTTAGTTCAAACAACATACACGAGTTGCACTTCCGTGAGTTCCACATCATCAGTATCTGTTCCCATCAAACTGGTGACATTACCAACACTTGTATCACCAAGCGCTCGCCTCGACCCTGCTATTACTATCCCTTCTGATCGTTTGTCTCCACCAGTATGCGTTTCCCCTTCACCATCCACGTCCCCAACCATGCAGTTAGTTCCTTCGCCTGTTGTGTCTGTGGGATCTGTTGTCGTCAAGTCTGTTGTGGTTTCAAACACCTCAACCACTCTCAAAACTGTTCACCCGCATGTTGCGATAGAGACAGTGACAGGATCTTCTAGCCTCTCTACTCGGCTTAACCCGGTAACCAGCACAGGGGCAACAATTCTTCGCATTGCACAACCACCGTCACCAACCAACCTTTCCCATTTGTTGCCATCAGGTGATGTTGACTATGTGTCCTTTCCTGGTGTCAAGTCGATTCACCTTCCTTCTGCAGTCCAGCGAACCTGTTTTGTCTCTCGGGAACCGGTTAAAACTAGCACAGAGACTGTGACAACGACCAGCGATCCCGTCGTTACAGTATCTGGTCCAACGTTGCTGGTGACATGCTCATCTGGTACATCTTCGTCATCCCTAACAACATCTAGTGTGGGTATTCCATCATTGTCAAGGTGGAGTACAGGGTCGAGCGTGCCCAATAGTGTGCCCATGAGCAATGGAAGCCCTGGTTCACTTGCGTCTTGTACAGCTCCTTTAGTGACGTGCAGTTTGTCATCGAAGCTTGAGGAAAAGTTAACTGACCACGTACCTGCAACTCTCCGCTCTAAAGGAACAACTTCTTCCATCGGTTCGTATTCGCCTCCATCTGACGATCTACTGTCTCCACCACCAGATGTCAGCCCCTCCGATGGTGAAAGTTACAGCTTCTGTTCTGACAGAGATGGTTTGGAGAGCAGTGTAGCTACTGGGGACCACAATTATGTGTATCGGGTGATGAGGCCGGTAGAGCGAGAGGTGCTGGCCCGAGTAGCAACACCTGTTGGAAACCACCATGAAACAGATTCGTCTCGGGAGGGACTGGAAATGGGAGCATTGTCAGCCTCTCCTGCTTCATACGACCTAAAGTTGGAATGTCCGGAGGAAAGCAGTACACGGCAATGTGAAGCGGAACCAACGATAGAGGTGCCGGCATTAATGCTTTCCGGTGCTCCTCTTACTGACCAACATCCTGAAAACGGAGATCCTTCTTTAAAACATCACACTGTCGGGCTTTCGTGCGAAGAGGCAGTTAGTGTCAAAGTTGAAACTCCAGTGACATGTGATAGAAAGGCTAGTGAAGAAGTTGCTACAGAGAATGAAAACTTAATGGACAAGGAAGGCGAACTTGGTTTGGAAGGTCATGAAATAAACCTTCACGAGTCAAATGTTGACGATTCGGTTAGCAATTCTAGCTCGTTGAAGAATGAGAATTCAATGAGCATGATAGATGCCACAGAACCCGAAGAGCGGCGGTGGATGCGAAGCATGCGTTCTAATGCGCGTCAAGCACCAATGAGTCCTTGCAAGGTGGATGGAGCACAGGAAAATCATGTCATGACCTCAGATGATGATACCTCTTCTCTACTGAATTCCGATAACCACAGTGAACCTGCAGCCATGAGTGCAATCGATCGCTCGACACATTTGCCTGTTGTCAACCACGTCGTAGGGAACAGGAGCTACAAGCGCCGCCGAGAAGATTCTGGTAGCGATGCCGAGCGACGACGAGACATTGGAATGGAAGACGGTGATGAGAACATTCACCAACCTAAATCACCAAGCGATAATGAAAACCTCACGGTGCCTTTCTATTCAAAGCCGGTCAAACGACGATGTTCAGAAAATGCAGCCGAGCTAATTAAAGCATGTATGGGTGTCGAAGACACACCAAAGCGAGCTTCCATAACTAAGCATCGAAGCAGCTCAACAGAAGATTGTACTACCCCACCCGAAAAGAGTCGAACAAATGATAATCGACCAAACAAAACTGAGGAAGAAATGGCGAAGAGCGCCAGCCGTTGTTACAAAGGTCGACGTGACGATGGGCGCAGAGGAAGAGGTTAGTATATAGTTTCTTATAACTAGTTGAAACGAAAATAATTCTGTGTTAGTAAGAAGGTAGATGTTTAGCAATTACAGGTGCCAGTTTTGTTTACTGTTAACGTAGCATTTGTTTGACTACTGAGAATTATAGATGCCTAAGATGCCTTCACTTCTGGTTTTTGTGGGAGAACACCACTTTCTCTTTTGCATTGTTGATAATGCCTGTTAAGAATTTTGGTACGAGCAGATATTGCTAATTCTTACATGGCCAGTTGAAGAAAGCAGTGCTGCCTTCTGCCACAACAACTGGAAATTATATTGTGGCCAGTATTTTGAGAATCGTGGGTATCGACAAAGAGCAATGGCTCTACCAAAGATATGCTTTGTTTTATATGCACTGTATATACGTTTAAGTAATTTTTTCTGAGAAACTTTTCTAAGAATCAAATGAAATTTTCTTCGATGGGTACCTGTTTGCATGGAATGAATGTGAAACCACGGTTTGAGGCCGACTTTCCAATAGTTCAGTAGGTACCGTAAATCTCTTTGTAGCAGGTCTCTAATTGTAGCCGGGTGTTTTACCATTCGTGAATTAGTAGTAGCCGGGTCAAAATAAATTGATGTTGAAAACTTCTTATTTATTAATGGTTGCTGCCATCTTTAGATTTATTAAAGCATCATGTGATAGTATTTACCATTTTTAATGTCAAACACATGTTCTACATGTATTGATACCGTAAATTTCCTTTTTAAATTTGTAGTAGCCGGTCTCTAGTTGTAGCCGTGTCTGTAATTGTAGGCGGGTCAAAATGGCTTGATTTTGGACCAGTAGTGCCAGCTACATATAAAGGATTTACAGTTTGCAAGGTTAACGGTCATAGTGCAGAGGTGAAAAAAAATTCTGTTACTGTAAAACGCACCAACTTCACAGCTGGTCCATGTTGTAAATCGAGGCAGTGCCATTTACAATCCACTTGGGAGTGCTTTTTAGTTACTACCTTTTTACTACACCGTGTTTATTTCATGACGTGCTTATGATTTTAGCTGTTTTCAACTTTAAATTTAGTTTTTATTCATTATTTGCCCATTTTTAGAATGTTATTTCTCCTTACGTAACGAGTGTGCAACCATACAAAAGCATAGCATCATATACACCATTATAACTGTTTTTTCGAGCTTTCGAGTGGTGCTAATTTTAATTCCATATCTCAGGTCTGTTCCCGGAGGGAGTTTTCGATCACAAAAAAAGTTGGTACTAATGCAATCATTCAGGCACGTGATCTGGATTCTATCTTGCACTAACCCAATGTCTTAGTTCACGAATTTAGTTTATTAGATCGTCTTCTTGCCAATTTCTCACACACACGAAACCTTCAAAACTACAACGCAATTCACTACTCAGAAGAGCGTGTATTGTGTTTTCCGGAAGCTGTCAAGTTGGCATAGTTTTCTGCTGGAACTTCAGGTGTGGATTTACTAATTCTAGGAAGAATAGAAAACTATGTCAACTTGAACTTCTGGAAAATCTTGGTCGTGATTGTATTGTCCGTTTGAAGGTTTGTGCATGTTAAAATGCAAGATAGTGGAAAAGGACAACCTAATAATTTAACTAAATGTGTGAATAATTGAGAAAAAGGCATTGCATTTTGGTTAGACTGAATTCAGATGACACACGTCAATCAGGGTCAGCACGGTATTTACCAGGGGTGGTTTTTAACAGGTTTTTACCAGGTTATTACCGCCCCGGGATAAACTACTTTTTCCCAGTTACAGACAAAAATAGATGTATAACATGTAAAATATAATTATATTAGTTTTAAAAATTAGATAGTGTTAAATATAATTAAAAGTGTGTTCAATTCAAAAGATTAGATTCAAAATATGTTTGCTGATGCAATGTTTACATAGGAAAATGATCATAATTGTGTGTTATACAAGTATAAAAATAATAATTGAAATGTTAAAAATTCTCATGATGAAAGTTTCTATGTTAGTAGTTTCACTACATTCTCTTCTCTCTTCTTCTTCTCTTCTCTTCTCTTGAATTTTCGTTTCAGATAGAATTACTAAGTACTACTATTAGTGTTAAATAGTGGTAAATAAAATTACTAAGTACTACTTAGTGTTAGGCTCCAAAATTAAAAAAAATGCATGTAATAAATAAATAATTATAAAAAAATAAATTTTGCCAACTGAGCTGGCATTTACCAGGTTTTTACCAGTATTTACCAGTGCCCTGTCCAAAAGTAGTTTTTCCCGGGAAATTGCCAACCCTGACAATTGAATCGATGATCGATCCCATAGGCTAATAATCGCCTACTTTTCCATGATTACAAATACTTTCCTTAGAATCGTATTGGATTAAAACAGTAAAAAAGTACGACAACAAAAAACATAACCACCCACCCTCGAGGAACACAATAAAATCACTTGAATTTTCTGTGATTCACATTTCACCTTCATCAGAAGACTTGCAAGAAAAAATGAAAAAAGCCACGTTACAGCATCAATTTGTGCACCATGTTTGAATTCGCGATAGTCCGTTGTACCACTGATCTCTACTTCACGCGAGATCTGGATTTTCCACTGCCTATCCAGTTCGGCACCAAGCTCTGGCCTAATTAGCTAGTTAATGTTGATGTAGTTTGGGCTGGCAAGATTTATCAGCAGCAGTAAGTTCCCACCATGCTAGGGATTCGGTTCGGATTCGGTGAAAATTGTAATGTCTAGACGATTTTTCCATAACTTCGCTAATTCTTGACCGATTTCGACATTCCAACATATCATTCGAAGCATTTTTGCACCAGCTTTCCAATGGAGCTAATTTCAAGTAGCTTACGTAAACTGTTCAGAAGTTATAACGGAAAAACCAATGAGCAAGTTGAAAATGTGTACTGGAGTTTTTAAACTTTACAAACTTTAAACTTTAGCTAGGAGAGAAAATTTAGGCTGTATGCAAATGCAAGGGGCTGAAACAACAAAAGTTTTATTTTGGATTCGGTTAGGATTCAGATCCGATTCGCCAAATCTTGCAAATTGTCCAGATTTGGTAAAAGTAGATTGGTCAATCCCTACACCATACTGCCGTACACACGGAGAGGAGAGTGTTCTACAAAGTTCCATAGTAGGACGCGCAGTGCCTCTTACATCGGCGAGACCCGTAGACAACTAGTGGCGATACGGGGGATCATGCTGCAACTACGACCACACCAACGGAATTGCTGTCCATATGAGGAAAAAGTTTGGAATCTCTCGCAAGTAGCAGATTTGGAGCCAATCAAATGCTGCTAATAATCATGACATCCCAATCTACATCAACATCAACCAGCTAATTAGGTCAGAGCCGAACTGGATGGGCAGTGGAAAATCCAGATCTCTCTCGAGGTAGCGATCAATGGTGCAACGGATTAGTGCAGACATGGTTTACTAATTGATGCTGTGATGTAATTTTTTTCATTTTTTCTTGCAAGTCTCCGTGAAGGCGAAAGGTGAATCGTTGAAAATTCAAGTGTAGGACGTTTGTGTTCTTCGAAGGTGGTAATGTGTGTTGTCCTACTTTTAAGATAGTTCTGATATTTGAGCATGACTATAAAGGTGTGTGTGAGCTTGTATGTATTTTGCGTGGGTGGTATGTTTTGGGGGGGGGGGGTTAATTGGCCTCCGCATCATCTCGTTATTACCATAAATCATGTATTAAATGTCCATGGGCCCATACAGTTGATTTGGCAAAAATTGACGTGGGGTGGCGAGAGTTAGATACAGAATAATACGTTTCCTAACCTTTTCTTGTGGACACCTGTAGACCAGAGACAATTCTGCTTTTTAAAACCTTTTTGAATGATATCGGGAAGGCTAGATATTTACACCCTTTTAGTTGCTATGAAGGAGGTTGGAGGGGAAGGTTCTTGAAAACCTTGAAAATGCTTGAATTTTAAAAATCGGATTTCAGGGCCTTGATACTTAAGACGTCCTTGAATTGTTATAATTTTCAGAAAGGTTCATGAAAATTCCCCATACTTAGTTGGCTGTCTTGACTATTCTACAGGACAGTAGTGTTTACAACATTAAACTGGAGGCTGAAAATTAATGTCATACGGTACCTGGAAACTGTGTTTTCCGGGAGTCTCGGCTGGAAAAATCTAATTGTAGTTCTTGTGGCTCGTGATTGTGTGTTGTGTTGCACAACTTTCACTATTGCCACTATGGGTTAATCTGCTCTGCACAGCCACGGGGATGGGAACTAAAGTGGAAATAAATTAATGACGGAGCCTACTTTTTTTAGCTGTGGAACATAAACTAATAATTGTTGTGTCCTAACTAAAAGTTGAATGTATTGAATCGCAGCAATATAAATTGCAACAGGTCCTTGAAAAGTGCTTAAAATTGTTCTGTTTCGGTCCTAGAAAGTTCTTGAATTAGCTTTCGCACTTGTTGTTCGAACCCTGGAAAAAAGAGAGGTCTTCTGCTGGTGCAACAAGACAGTAAGAGTCCACTATTACCCCAAGGAGGTAAAAGTGGCCAGTAAACATAGAGCAAGCAGTGGGAGCATTCGTTTTCCCGACTAGCTTTTTATTCACAGCATGAAGGGTTTATTTAGGAAATTTTGTAGTAGAAAAACAGCAATCTAAGGCAATCGTTAACCAACACCATTGCCACTATTTCACAATTTTCACTTACAGTAGGCAATTTGGAGGGGGAGAGGGCACATTAGTTTAATGGACGTTTAATACATGCTTTACGGGACGATTTTTTGTAAAATATACAAAACGTCGTAGTAAAATACGATGCTCATTAATATTTTCTGGTTACAGTCGGTTCTCAGGTGTCGATGGGTATGTCCGGAGAGTCAAGTGACGATGAGCTAACCCTAAGTGAACTAGCCCACAAGAACAAAGCTAGCAAGCAGCAGATGCGGCGTGCTCCCACGCCCGTCGCTGATGAGAAAAATGCAGCACGGCACTCAAAGCAGCGTCACAAAGGGCAGGATGAAGAGGTGGAGCGTGCTGAATCCCAGCCCCCTGTGGCCAATAGCCGACATAACAGCCGCGGTCGGGATGACTCGAGCAAGAGCTCTGGAAGGGGACTTCGCGAGTCTCGTCGGGATCTTCGCCGTGGGTCAAACCATCCTGCGACGGGTACTCACTCCTCCTCAGTAGGCCATGAAGAGCTAAACATGAGAGATGAGAAAGTCTCGTCACAGCATCTTACTCGCGGATCGAGGTCAAGCGAGCGCAGCAAGAAAAGTCCCCCTCGAGGTAATTTTCAAATTCCATTCTTGCACCCACACCAAACTGACAACACAGCTATACCATTTTTTTTTTTTTTTCCTTTTAATGGAAAAAACTGACTTAAAAAAATATCCGTACACCCATAACATAACAGCATTAACCTGCTATTGCTAAGATACATAACAAAACAGGTGAGCCTTTTAAGATAAGTGTGAAGTTGTATCATTTTCAGTTATAATCTTGACCCACTCCTTTTCACTTCCCTGATGGTGTGGTTGCTAAAAGAAAAAGGTTTCTTTTCAATTTTGATTTTGATTATTTCTTACTACCTACCTTCAGTAATCATGCTACAATCCTTACTTTCAGTATTCATGCTAAAATCGGTCATTTTATGCTTTCGCTGCTAATTTTTAAAAAATAAAAACTCCTTTTCTATTCTCCCCCCAAAATGGGCTTGCACCCAAGTTATGATTGTACCGTTGTTAAATTAGTTTTGTCTTGTTTTTACTTTTTTGACAGCTCGAGACAAGTCACCAGTTCGTGGCGGTAACAGCCGAGGCCGTGGTGGACGAGACAATGACCGTTCCTCTCCTGTCCACCACAGTCGGGAAGACGAAACCGCCACAAAACGCAAAACACGTTCGAGCGGAACATCAGGTATGACGGCAACGTTGGTAGTGAATACCGTCAACATGCTATTTTGAATGCAACTTAACGTTCTGTGTTGCCTTAAAGTGGCATGCCTAAATTTGTTTGTGTGTTTCCATTTACAGAATATTACGATTCGTTACCACAAAAACGTCGACGTTATTCTCGTGATCATAGGTAGTCTTCAGCCATCGAAGATGCACTGACTAGTCTTTATTGAGCGCCAGCACTGCCTACAAAGTTTGCCATCGTCGAACGCTTCATTATACTTAACCGATACTGTCATTTTCTCAGGAATACCAACAAACCGGAAAGACGGCTTAACTCCACCGACTTACTGTTCTTCGCCTTCGAGTGTTGCTGAAACTAACCGTAAATGAAGTCTGACGCACAAATGGGCTTGATGATCTCCAATCACCATCTTTTCCCCAGAAAACCGACGCCAAATCATCTAGTCTTGTTGCCAAGTTCTACAGGTATTTGGGCAACAAAGGGATTACCTGGCCTCCTGTCTTGCCTAATACACTGTTTGGAAGTTAACAGTTGATATTTGAATGTGTGATGAGGAGTCTAATGAACAGACATACGATGTTGTTTTCATTACTTGGTTGCAAGTCTGGAATTTAAATACTGGAAATGAGTTTGGAGTGATTCTAGATTTGTGCATGTAGCCTTGTGATTAATCACTAGGTCTTGTGGAACAGTTTTAACTTTCATATCGATTGCTTCGTGTGTTGGCTTCAAACACAAAAGCCCACCAGCACAGGCACGATCATGATATCGTTGGCTTAGGCAGTCTACAAAGAAATTAGCCTGAAGACGTTTACCATGTATTACCAAAACAAGACAGGTTTTCGTTGCAACTGTGCTTGGGCAATGCAACATTTGCGCATTGTTGTGAAGTGCATTTGATGATAAAACGTAAATCAGCTACGATTATTTGGGGTGTGTTTTGACAAGTTCGACAGATTTTAGTAAAATGTATAAAAATGAATTTGAACTTTGTACGTGTTGGCGTCATCAGTTGCGCCCACCTAATGCAAGACGCCAGCATTTACAAAGATTCTTCAAGTGTTATACTTGAAGGCATCTGCAATGTATCCCTATTCCCCCTCCCTCTCTCCATTTTTTTGGATTGTAAATAGTTTGTACCATAAATCTATAAATATGAACATAATAATGATCATGTTGTTAATTAACAAAACTTGTATGGATTACGAACATAGTATCCCACAAGTTTTTAGACAGGTAGTTGTCAAGTGGGAATTACGGGCGTAATATAAGGTCAGCCAACAAAACAAGTTGTATTAAAAAGTTGTGCTGACTTGACCTTTTGTACAAAAGATAAAGATGAAAAAAAGATAATGGATTGCTGCGACAAAGTGTACAGAAAATATTAAGCAAAAAAATAATAGCTAGCAAGGCCGATGCCAGCTCGACCCACGCTGACAGTGACTCCTTGCCGGATGAAAATCCGGCGCTACAAAACTGCGTTCATACCTCATTGCTGTCCACCCTAGCTGTTGTAGTTGTCTCCCCCCCGCCCCCTTCCCCCTTTTAAAAAGTACCTACCTACAAGTTTGGGTGATGTGTATGTCCGCGCCTTTTTTGTCATTCCTGTTGCCTTGTCACTCTTTGTGGAGGGAGCCACCTATCAGTGAATAAAGTTGTGGACCATTTGCGCGGACGGCCCCTTGTACATAATCAAATGGAGACGTTCAATCAAAGACTCTGACGACCATTTTGTATGAATCTTCGTGTTAAAGATGAGATCAGTCGGGATCTTTGTATGGAATGGAAGCTCTTTCCCTCCCTATCTCCCCCCCCCCCCCATCCTCCCCTTCATTTGTTTCCTTTCATCACCTGCGTTTTCGCTTTGGACTTTTTATCTTCTGACTTCACAAAACCCCGCCAGACCATAGACGCTCGATTGACGGACGGGTACAATTGCGTGTGTGTTCACAGGGCGTCCAGTTTACTATTACTACTACCACCATGAACTTGCATGAAGTAACTTCTGACGACAAACTTTGACCCACGACCGGGGCGAAAAAAAGCTGTGAATATTATTAATTAATTATATTATTGTTTGGAAAATACGTAGTATTTTAAAGAGACCGTCTGGATGGATGGCAGGAGTTTTATATTAATACTTGACTATTGTTTGTACTTTACCTACAAAAAGCAAAGCCACATCCAAGAGAATTGGTCGGGACGCGAGTCGATCGTTCCGATTATCTTGGTTGATAAACAAGATCACTGTATTGCAACTTGAGTCGCTATTGTCCAATCAACTTGTATTATAACTTGCTTATTAAAAGAATCACTTTTAGGTTGTAATGTCACATTTGAAGAGAAATTTATTTCCGTTACAAACACATCACTTACACGAAGAGAAGATCACCGCTTTGGGTTTGTACGTCAGTGTTTAAGTGTAACCTCTTGCAATAGATTTTGCCCTATCCTTTTCATTATCAGCTTCATATCATAAACATGTAGGTGTTAGTTTTGAAAACTTGTTCTTTTACTGTACATGGTCTTTCATCAACCTGCAGCAGGTAATTGCTGGTAACGCCCATTGCCTTGCAGATCGGAAGTTACCTCTAGAGGCTATAGGGATGCACGATATTCAAAAAATTTGAACCGAGCCGAGTATGCAACTTGTACTCGAATTTTGAGTCACAATTCCGAGAATTATGGAGAGTATTACCGCTCAACTTCACAACGAAGACACCTTCAATGTCTTGCGAATTTTCAATGGCAAACTTGCCATCTTCCTCAGGCTTTTTTGAAAAAGTATCGGCCTCTTTACACCTACATCGTCTGCCACGAATTTATAACCGCCAACATCGTCTGCTACGAATTTGTAACTTCCGCTCCTCGCAGCCACCTGTATTTCGTGGGCAGCGCGTTCACTAGCTAATCAAGATTCCACTGTCGGCCAAGCTGTTTCAGGTCCCTCCCAATGATGTTTTCAACCCGGGGAAATGCAGGCCTTTGAATGTTCATCAATGATGCACCTCCAATTTCATGCAACTGTTTGGCTATTGATTCTAAGCATCTCCGCTGCCTGTCATTCTTAGAATTTGAAGTCACTAGCGTCTCAGCTTTCTCCCATCTGATACTATGCTTAGACTCCATGCAGTGAGCTGTGATGCCATTGTCTTCCTTCCCTTTTCTTACATTGGCCATGTGTTGTCCCGTTCTTGTCCCGACTCCTTTCCTTGTCTCCTATATATACGGGATTGCAGTTTCCGCATGGTATCTTGTAGACACCTTCACGAACATTCTTCACTTCTCCCATCATTTCTTCATCCTTCAGTTTTTGTGTCGTCTTCAGCATTCTTCCTTCATTTTTCCTCTTCTTCCTCCTCATTCCTTTCGTCAGTTTTTTTTTATGTTATCCATGTTAATAAGGTAGGTAGTGAAGCCGCACTTGTCCAATACCCGCTTTATTGGTTCACTAACCCCTTCAAGATGTGTGAGAACCACTTTTACCCCTCTTTCTCCTTCCTTCTCCTGTGTTTCTCTATTATTCTTTTTCTCACTAACCACTTTCTTTCGCATTTCATTCAAAAGTCCGCCTGGGTACCCTAGTTTTAAAAACCCTTCTTTCGTCTCTTCCATGTGCCAATCTTCGGTCACTCTTGTCACTAGAATTCCTTACCACCGTTCTGAACACGCGCAATCGCCTTCAATTGTGCCTTTGGGTGCCCCGATCTATAATCAATCCCTCTTTCCGTCGATATTGGCAATAAGGGTCTTCACCAACTCGACTCGATACTCGATTCTTCTGTTGCAAACTCGGCTCGGCTCGACTGGAATTAAAATTATTCTATTCACACACCCCTAGTTACCTCACATCGTATATGGTTATTAAGGCTGCACCGATCTGATAACTGGGTCGGATTGGTTTCTGCAACTTTCATGGAAATATCGATTACTCGGGAACCGTTCGAGATGACGACATGCAGTTCGCGGCATTTTGCTCGGGAAATAACCAAATGTCTTCCTACTTATATTTTAGCTGTTGGTATTGTTATATTTTATTTGAGTAATTATTGGGCTTTTGAAGAAAGCATAACCACCTATAAAAAATTGGGGAAGAAATTTTGAATATCGTTACTGGTATCGCGAAAATTTTAAAACCTAGATCAGTATCGGATCGGTATCGGTGCAGCCTTAATGGTTAAATTGACCTTGAACACGCTTTTCTAGGCCATCGAAACATTATCTCCATGGGTATTAAAGATGACACATGGTTTGAATTTCAAACATGTAGAAAACAAGGAATTAACGTCAATGAAAAAGGAACGAAAATCTATCAAAACCTTAGATTAGCTGCATATTTTCCAAACTTCATCACTTGCATGCAGAATAGTAACGGAGGAATGGAAACGAAAAGTATCTTGTTCTCGCAGATAACGGTGGGCAATTTGTGTAAATGTAAAAAAAAAAATCTTACCTTGAATATACTTTTCAAGGTCATTAGACCCTATCTCCATAAGTAATACGGATCAAGACATTGCAAACATGTTCGAATTGCAAACATGTAGAGAAAGAGGAATGTCAAGCAAAACAGAACGAAGCTACAGTAAAGTTAAGCAGTAGCTGTATAACCTGCAAACTTCACTGCACACCACCTGAAGGGATAAACGGAAAACAATTTTAGCCCAACAGTGGGTTATGTGTGTAAACCAAACACCAGGTGCTTCCTACTACAGATTAAAATGCGCCCACTCTTCATGGCCACGCATGTCTGAATTCGTTTGTAAGGTTATCGTGTGCCCTATAGAACCCTCACACAGAAGTCCTCCGGTGTAAGATTTGGTGAGCCGGCAGGCCACCGTAACAGCCCACATAGTCCATCCAATGGTCGAAAAATGTGTTTTCCAGGAGTTCTGTGACGAGCCTTTGTCCTGTAAGGTGGTGCATCGTCTTGTTAAAACAGTTTATGCGAAGATTTGAAGAGGTAGATCTTGTCATTCACCTAGTGTGTTCTGCAGTAGTGCTAGGTATGACTGTCCATTTAGATTGCCATCGTAAAACACTGCCTAGAATTTGGTCAGCATATACCCTACACCACACACTTCCGGACCACTGCACCTGATTGTGACACTGCAATATTGTTAAACACGGGCAACCGACAATAAGTGGTAATCAAGACATTTGAAGGGGAGTAATTTTAACACTATACCACCATCGAAGATGAAATTTATTGTTCACTTGAATTTTCAGAGAAATGTCCGTTCTCTATCATCAGAAGTTCACTACACAAAAGTTGGAAAACAAAAACTTTACTTGTCGGTGTTCCAAAATTTGGAACTACCACGATGGTTGTTCCAGAGTGGTCGGAACGACTTACCTTAGCATGTGCAGATTTTTCCAACTTCACTGCGTTATGCAGTGTATGCAGCTAAGTTATATCTGTCGCCTAAGTTTTGTACCAATTTCCGTTTTCTACGTTTGCAATTCGAACCAAGTCTTTATCTTTAATAGTTAAGGAGGACCTTGAATATTGTATTCAAGGTCAATTTGTTTTTTTATGTTTACCCAAATTGTACACTGTTATCTGTGAGAATGAGATACTTTTTATTTCCATTCCATCAGTTGCTACGTTGCATGCAAGTGGTGGTGTTTAGTGTTAGCGAAGTGCTACCGCTTAGGTTTTTAGCCCAGAATACCATCCCCAATTAAATTGTTGCATTATTGCCTGCTTAAGACGACAATTCCTGGCAGGGGTTCAAAATTTTGTGTCCATCATACCAACATATCCTTCTTCTACCCAGATCCAAGCATCTCAATTGCCGCAAAGCTATTGATCAGCAGCCATCTTTATTGTTTAGGCACACTGTTAATAGCAACAATGAGAGCAGAGTGGCATCATTGTTGTCAGGACACACTGACAACGTGTTTTCACTACTACAATATCCGAATATAGATTATTTAGTTCTCAGCTTTATATCGTCGTTTTTATAAATGCTCAATGACCTTAAATTTCACCTAGAGGCCATAGCTCTCCTCCGGGTGGCGTACATACTCATTCCCAACATGCAGTGCCATTCACCTTCACATTTCGTTTGTGCATTCACCCGAGTCTGTCGCATTCTTTGCTCTCTGCCTCCGACCTTTGAAGCCACACTTTCGTCAGGGTATGATAACCCCGGGAGACAAGCAGCCTTGATGCCATACGTGTAGGAGCTGTCACTTTTTAGATGGCCCATATGATAATGTGTCGTTCTCATTCTACTAAAGAACAGAAGTCTATTAAAAAAATTAGGTGCAAAACCGACCAGCGTCGTGTGTCCACAGCCCTTAAGGTGGCCAGTTCTATTTCTTCTGGATCTGCTTGTAGCCCTAAAATTAGTCGTGCTGTCGGAAGTGTTAATGGATGGTGTTGACCCAATTTAAATGCTACGGCACAGCTGATGCCGCCTTTGAACACACGTGTTTCTCCTGGCTGTGTTCTCTCGTTCCTGAAATACCGGTTGCTGTTTCCAATTTAATTAGTGCGACTATGGGAACTGTGTTAAGTGAATTGTAGGCTTTTCGAGAGAACTTTCATGTGACGAATTCGTGGAAACTGATGCCACTCGGGCCGAGTGTCAGTAGCTGTATGGCTAGGGCTTCAGCCTTCTAAACAGCTGAAATGGTTCTGAGGAAAAGGGCTACGCATACTACAGGCTTTTAAGAATTACATGAATGTTTTTGTCATTCTTGGTAAGTTGGAGATAGTTGGTTATTTCGAGGCCAGTAGGCAGAAACAAATGGTAGTGCATGGTGCCCGGGTCAGAGTTGTGCCAAAGGACAACGTCACACCTGGACGCACTGAATAAGGCATTGTCGGCTAGCTGATTTTCTTATTTTGGAACAATACCAGCTGCATTGTGCATATTTACGCTAATCAAGGGAGGAGCTACTAAAGGAAGAGGACTGAGTGAGCGAAGTGAACAACAATCGGCGTTTGTTAGCCAGTGTGCACGAAAATGTGAGGAGTAAAATAATTTGGCGGAGCATGGGCATATATGATAGACTAAACCGTACCAATGTTAGAGTAAGCAACGCTATCTGTGCATAGCACGGGGTGCACCGAGGGGTTCGACAAAGCTATAAATCTCGTACATCCAAGATTTAAGATGCTTAAATCCGTTGTAAATCTTGTGTAAATCATTCAACTCATTAAGTCTTGTAGAAATCTTGTAAATCACGTAAATCTGGCGTAAATCATTTAAATCTTAACGTAAATCTTTAAATCCTGTAAATCTCCAAAATTGTGTGTAAATCTTTTAAATCTTCTGTAAATCCGTGTAAATCTTGAAAGAATATCATGTAAATCATTAAATCTTTAGTAAATCTTTAAATCCCAGTAAATCTGCAATCTTTATGTAAATCTGTGAAATCTGCAAAATGTTATGCAAATCTTAAAATCTTCTCTAAATCCGTGTAAATCTTGAAAAATTCTCATGTAGATCATTAAATCTTACTTAACCCTTTAAGGACTGCACTTGCGCTAAGGGTTCATAACGGACTTGTAGTAAAAAAATCATAGCGTCTCACCCACTTGAAGTAAGGGAATGAAACCTGTCATTTTTTTCCTTAATGGTCTGGCCTTACCATTAAGGGAAAAAATGACAGGTTTCATTCCCATACTTCAAGTGGGTGACACGCTATGATTTTTTTACTACAAGTCTGGCCTCCATTCCCATTTTTTGTTTTACTGTTATTGCATGGAAGTTTTTGATCTGACTTGTAGAAGATCTGTAAACTATGATTATACAGCGGGCGCATTTGGGCGCACCCGTCCTTAAAGGGTTAAATCGTTAGTAAATCTTTAAATCCCAGTAAATCTGCAAATCTATCCGTGTAAATCTTGCAAAACTTCGTGTAAATCCTTCGTAAATCTTTAAATCCCAGAAAATCCGTAAATCTCCTTAAATCCGTTGGAAGATTTACAGATTTACAAAACTCGTACACTTTTTTTGTCTATGTTGAACCCTTCGGGGTTCACCCAGTCGTGGGATAAAAAAGCTCGATTTAACATTTCCTAGCCTGAATAAACCAAGCTTCTATAGGCTAGCGAGCGAAGTTGGCATCACACGATTGCTCCTTATCATCGAAGGCCACTATTACCAACTAATTTACTCTGCGCATGCGCAGACTTCAGCTACTCTCCATGGCAACTAGCGCAAGCAGGGTAAAGTTATAATGGACGGGATGAACAAGATGTTTCAAATGCTTGCAGTAAGATAGTCCTGGCAGTAAAAATTAGTCAGGATTGCAGTTCTAATTATAAAAAGTGAAACCGAGATCCATTCTTCAAATGCTAGTCCTGGTGCCAGGATCCAAGTCCGAAATGAGTCCCGGCCACCTTCCGACTTGCTTACAAATGGATCACGTGATCGTGGTTCCTCGCGTCCAGACCACGATTCCACCATGACGTTGCCTCAACGAACGTAGATGAAGGTTGCGATAAATGATGGCGAAATGGTATTATCGTTATTTCTTTTGTTCTTTGATGTGAAACATTGATGTAAATTGTGCTCCATTTAACATTTATTTTATTAGTGGTCAATGTAGGTTTGGATAAATTGATACCCAAATAAGTATTTGTCTATTAGTGTTAGCACCTGCTCTTCTAATACGTATAGGTGTATGCCGCCACCACCAGCCAAATATCAAATGCCACATGGGATCGTCGTTGGTTGGTTGGCTTTATTTCCTGGCGGGCCACTGCCAATAATTCTTTCATTGTTTTTAATTACCATTGTTTAATTCTGCCGTTGTTTTTTTAATTACCCTTCCTCTTGCCACAAAAAAAATCGCACAACCTTTTCTTTTGGGGGATTTCCGTTCGAAATCCCCTTTTTGAAGTAAAAGACTTCTTACTAGCCCTGGCGACGGCGTCAAGGTAGGGCAAATTGGCGGCGTTGGCAAAAGGCAAAGAGTTTCTTCAAACAGTAACTGGTCGAAAATGTCCTTCGTGCACCCGCCGCATTTCAGAGCCAAGAATCTGACGAGACCCCGGCCCCAATTGTCATCACGGCATTGTCACCACTTCTGGGATCGGAGTGAGTGGAAAGACTCCAGTACCCGATTAGGACACTCCGTTATTACCTGGCGAGATCCAAAAGGTGGTCGAGGGGGGCAAAACCTTGAAACCTCTCTTCGTGAAGCTAGAAGAAAAGGGAGTGAATCTAATGTGTGATGCGGTATCTCCGGGGATAATTGGTAAATAAATTTGCCAAGTGATCGAGGAAGCTTACAGGCCCGTGGCGACGAGAGGACGTTGAGTGTGAGGGGCGATGAACTGCGGCCAGTGGCTAGCTTGTGGTCCTTTGCAGTAGGAACCCCGTTGTCAGAGGTGTTGGAAGCAGAACACAGGAAACATCGGATGACCTTCGTTGCACACTATCTCAGGGATGTGGACGCCTTGTCATGAGGGAAAGGTTTGCGGTTTGTAGCAGCAGGATTTGCGGTACAGAAATGAAGGTAGGTGTGAGTGGTACACCCTGGTGGTTGCATGTATTGGACGATATGTAGGGTGCTTCATTATGGGTTTGATAACGTTAAGCTTGGGAAGAAGTGTTAGACCACCTCGCCACGAGGGTCTTACATGGCGCAGGGTTCGACGCCCGTTAGGGTGTGACAAAGCCAGCATACATAAAATACATGTAAGTATTTTAGGCAAGCTTTAGCTTTTGATGCATTTTCAGCTGAAGCCATGGCGCCGTAGGTGAAGTTTGCCAGCACCAGTGGCAGATTCCAACTGGAATATAATGTCCTGACCCTTGGTTGTTGGTTCCCGAACATGTATGATTACAAGAGCCTTGAGATTATGGGGTCGTCACCACCACCTCTCCATTCCCACAGAAAAAAATCGGCAAGTGCCCTCTCTTGTGGAATGTAAGGACTAGAGTTGATTGTTTACCTGTACCCCTCCATTAAGCCTCCCCCCCCCCCCCCCCCTGTACTCCTTTATCGCTGTCACTTCTTGACCAGTTGTCCTTTCTCGAAGAACTGTGCTAGAACGGCACTGTTGGACCCCGAAGGATTCACACTTTTCCCGGCACAGCACTGGAATTGTTCCACTTCGTGTCGTAGACCTTAATCGTTGGCGGCCGGTGGCACTGAACAAGGCTGTGATTCACTGCAGGGGTAAAACCAGAATCTTCAAGTGACCTTGTCACAGTCTCCACCCAAGACAATGTAAAACCTTCACCTTTGGGCACATTGTCTTCCCATTGTGTTGACACAGAAGATTTGGTGTTAGTTACAGTGTGATAAGAGTTCTAGAAGGTTTACGAACCAGGCTTCTGCCAGGAGAGCTGACAAAACTTCTGAAGAACTTGCGGTAGCAGAGTGAGCGGTGGAAACAGGTATGCAGACATGTCCTGCCATAAAATGCTGAGGGCATCCCTACCTCAGGTCAGTGGATCTGATTACGGGAGGCGAACTGAGCTAGCTAGTTGTTATTCTGTGTCGTGAACAAGTCCACAATTGAATGACCCCAATTCTGGAAGCAATTGCTGCAAACTTGCCATTCCATGGCCGGAATCTGGTGGTATCTGGACAACTTGTCGGTGAAGATGTGCTGCTTCACCTGGGTGTGCTTCGCGATCAAGGAGATGTTGAAGACCAGCACAGAACAACCTCGAGACTTCAGTGTAGTAGAGCCCATGAATGTGCTCCACCATCCCACCGAATGTAGGCTGTGGTCGTTGTGTTGCCCAATATGATTGCCACTGCTGCGTCACGCAGCACATCTGACCACTCACAAACTGCATTCTTCACTACTAGAAGCTCCAAGTTGCTAAGGTGGCTTCTTTTGTTGTCAGACCACTTACATGCAGCAGTGGGCTTCCTCAGCCCTGCAGGGATTCATCTGCAAAGATTATGCAGGCTCGGTTCGGGGCACGGACCAGTATTCCATCTGTGTGGTTGGGGGAGTACATTTGCCAGACTAATTTTTCTTTCGGCAGGGAATGAAGGATTATGACGACTTCCAAGGAACCCCTTTGGTTCCATTTGATCTTCCAGAACCAGTGGAGGCAGCGCACATTCCCATCAAAACTAGCGATGCCAGGTCAGCTTGTCGTATGACACCGCTTAGATTCCTCGCCGTGAATAAAATTGCTGGCATGAAGTGCTGAAGAGCTGCTTGCAGGGATACTATCTGGGTGTCAGAAGGTTGCGCAAGTAAGTAGGCCACCCAGAATTCCGCTCTCAGGGCTGAGCCGGGGTTTATCTCAACTCCACCAGCTTTGTGCCTAGGCCCAGGCAGAACCACAAGTCCGTCTGATGTAGATGGATGCCGAGCTGGGTCTTGCAAAGGCCTTCAAGCAGTCAGTCATCCAGGTAGGCATGAGCCTTGATGTGTTGCTGGTGCAGAGCACGGACCAAACACAGGGCGGAGGATCGAGGTAAAAACGTGTGGAGCCGTGCACAGTCCATACTGGATAATCCTGATACCCTGTTGGATGTAAGGCGGAAAAATTTGAATGCAGACGGCTGAAGTGGTACTTAGAGGTACACGTCCTCCAGGTCCAGGGACCCCTTCATCTGGACGCAGCAACTCTCGTACCAACACTAGGGTTTTTATCTGGAAATATCCCTGCACGAGAAATCTGTTCAGCTGGCGCAGATTGAATATCAGTCGTGACCTGCTTCCTTTGTTCAGGTTGACCCTGGCCGTGCTGTAGAAACCCAGTGTCCCCGGAGACCGCTGAATGGTATCTTTTTTCAGCAGGGCGATGACTTCCTGTTACAGGAGAGTGTCCCTGTGACCCTGTAGCTAAATTGGCGGTTCCGATTGGTAGCGAGGTGAATAGCCATCCCTAACAACAGACAAAATGAATGCATCCGTAACCTGCTCTCCACTGGGTGAAAAAATGGCATAGGTTGGCATGACTCTTCCAGCCTCCTCTTCCAACCCCACCTTGTTTCAGTGGCTCATCGTACCGATGAGATTGCTGATCTCTTCCTGCACGTCGTCTAGGCACACAACAGGCCGCAACAATTTTCTGCTACCCTTGGTTGGGTGGAGATCCACGAAAGAGCTGCTTCGCATTCGCTATCCCGACAAACGCGGCCTGTCTATTCTTGCATTGCTATTGCTTGTCGGGCAGCAATTTTTTCTTCACGTTTAACTCTGGGGTGTAGTCCAAAAACTTCGCATCAAGTCTGCACGAATGGTGCAAAGTGTGTACACGCACATTGGTAAGCTGGCGAAGCCAGGTAGGCATCTCGGCAACGAAGTATTGTGTACCCCACCAGGCACATGGGGCATTTTTCTGGTACTTGGTTGTCTGCTTCAGGAGTTGGAGTGGGCTGTGCAGCAATGTCAAAGGACGACCGGTAACTTGAGGTAGGATTGGAGTGCCGTGGAGGAAGCAGAATGCACCAGGTTGGCATGCGGATGGACACGCGCGCGACCTTTTCATCAGACTAAACTGTTTGAGTGGCGTTTAATGCAGTAGGGATGGGTGAGAGATGAGTCATACTCCATTACTACCTTCACTGTCAAGACTTCTGCCTCTTTTATAAGCCACAAAGTTCTTGGAGCACGAGCCTTAAATCCCCCTGGGCCGAGGAAAAAATCTTTCCTTGACATAGCATGGCGAGGGAAGTCCTTTCGGAGTGCAATTAGCTCACCACCATCACGTAATTACACACAACTGCGGCCCCATGCGGTATGGCGCTCGCGACCGTGGCAGGTTTGGGTGGTGGTGGTGGGGGGGGGG
>JAHWFP010133524.1:0-14867 GCA_023313725.1 Lithobius niger
AGCATGGAAAAAACTTTTACAATTGAAATTCCAAATACGATCAACTATAGAAAATAGATTTCAACATAAGTCAAATAAAGCATGAATTAAAAATGCTCTTGGTTTTCCGCTAAGTAAAACACAGCATTGTTCCAGCAGTGTATGTATCCTGCAATATTCTTCTAATGCTTTAACCATTTACGGGAAACAACCTGTAAATGGTTTGTGCCTTGCCTTAAAAATACGACCAAATTTTCCGGCCACGAGTTTTAGTTTAATTTTATTCACGAGTCTCAGTGATGATACTTATTGGAGTTGATGAAATTAAGAATTGAGTGCTACGTAGGCCTAAGTTCGTGTATTTTATGCTTATCCGGTCAGTCACACTGTAAAAAAAAGCATTGCAGTACAATAGTGGTATAAAACTGACTGCAGTGGCGATTAGTTCAATATAGTTAGATATTTCTTTTAAAAAATGTTTAAGTCCCCTTTCATTTCTTAACTAGTTGCCTTATGAGGCTAGAACAGTGTACGGAGAATTACCCAAAACCTCTGTTGCTACGGCAATACGAATTAGTAGGGATTTGATCTGTTCCTTTACATGAGGCTTACTAGAGTTGACGATATTAAGAACTGTGCCCCAGATAAGCCTTAGTTTACGAATTTTATGCTGAGATTATTCAGTCGGTCCCCACTTTAGAGCAGCATAGAGACTGCTTGGCCCTTGTAACGGTGCAAAACTCACATGGTGGAGATGCAGTGTACTTCTATAGGAACGAAACTGATGGATTGGTTAAATATATTCAGTAATAGTAAGTAGGCCCTAGAGGGGTTTCAGTCGAGATTTTTCACGTGGAAAGAAACAAAAGGCAACATGGAAGCATTACAGAATGCACTACGAAGGCACTATGATAAACACTATAATACGATGCATTATACCGCTGTAAAATCGGTTGAAGGAAATAAAAAAACAACTTCAAAGTATATTGAAAAGTACTATTTTGCTAATATATCCCTCCCTGCCCCATCCACGGAAATATTACGTCGTATTTTTATTAACGGTTCCGCAATTTACACTTTTTGGGAGTGGGTCGAATTAAAGAGAATTTTGATGGGCTAGGAAGCCATTATTCTCTTTAGTTCGACTGCCATTGTAGATTGCTGTGAATAAACCTTTGGGTAGAAGAAAACTGACCTGTAATTTCACTACTATTGTTGTAGCCAATGATAGTGCTGAAAGATCACTTCAACGATTCGATACTCAAAGGGTGGATCTCTTGTAAAAACGAAGCATTGAGTTAGGTTAAACTAAACTTTACTTTTTGCTTTTAGTGTAAGGATTGAGATAACCAAAGAAAAGTTATGTTAGCTAGGGGAAAAAATCCAATTGTTCACGAAAGTAATAAGGGTTTTGAAGAATGACAGGCTCTTTTGAACAGGCCCTACAGTAAACCCGTGCATTTTGTCATGTTTATAATACTCCAACTTGAGTATTCGCAGGTTTTTTCTTAATGGTGATCACCGTGTGCTTATTTTAACGGGTAAGGTTTCTAGCGCGTGGAGAAAGCACAGTGGGTATAAAAGGCGTGAATAATTCCGTAAGTCTTCATATCAGCTATGGCTGCCGAGTACGAGGCAGTGTTCCGGTGCAAGAAATCCAAGGTTGAGTTTTTATCGCGAGAAGAGGTGGAAAATCATCTGCAGACACCTTGCGTGTTAAACTCTACGTGTCTCGATTGCAGAGGACTCGTTTCTTCTTATGATGAAGTTTCGGTGCACCACGACCGATGCGATGGAAAAATGATCATGCTTGAAAAAATCAAGTTTGGATGTCCATATTCCTGCGAAGCTTGTCGGAAGTATTTCCCCCATTTAGCAAAAGCAACGGTTCACACCAGGATTTCACATTCGTCTCTTCCGACGAACAAAGAGACGGTTTCGGAAGATATAAAAAAGTACCAACGATGATTGACAAAGAAAAAAATGAGAGACGTCTGACAATGAGATTTTTTTATGTCAATACTGTGAAAAGACGTTCAGGAACAACAGGTATAAACGGAAGCATGAAAGGCGTCATGAAGGAAAATGTAACGCAACCTGTGAATCGTGCGGTGAGACTTACTCGGACAGTCTTGCGTATAAACGGCACAAGTGTGGAGGGGGTGTAAAACAACGTAGAAGAGAAATTGGAGAGTCTTCAAAAAAAAAAAGACTTAAATTGTCTTTTCCTAAACTCAATCCCCGGTTAAGGAAAGGTATAATTTTTCAAATGCCCTCAAATTTCGACCTGGTAGTAAACAACGTCAGTTCTCTAGTCGTACTTATAATAGAGGGTACTAGAATCGACTGGGCTTTGTCCTAAATGATTCACGATTTGAAAGACAAGACAGAGGTGACCCAAGATACCAAACTCGAGATGAGGCCGTCCAGTTTGGATTTAGGAGGTTTTGATCTCGTACGCGATGTTTTCTACAGCTCCTTCTTGACTTTCAAGCGAGATTTTAAGTCTGATGTGCACTACGAGCCCTTGATTTTATTGGAACAATATGAGGACAAATATTGGAATCTATTAGAACAATGTCGACATCTTATGGTAAACATAAAAGCTCAAATTAGATTACGCATTCTCTTCGAAAAAGTGATGGATAATACGGAAACTACTAAAGCTTATTTCAATTCCAACCTGGTCAGAGTGGGGAGCAAGGAGGTTCTCTCAGAAATGTCAAACGAAATTCTGCATAGTATTGGACAGTTTGCAGTGGAAGGAAGTGGGTGGGTTGTCAAGCACTGCGTGTGCAGTGTGTACCGAACTATGCGTTGGAATTTATAAACCTTTTGCCGGGAAAGGTTACGTAGCACTCCCCAACAAGCTTAAATTAGGTCCCGATATACTGGTCAATGGTGTGTAGTGAGGCTAGTATACACTTCGTTCCATCTTTGCAACATGATTGGGATACGAAACATTACTTTCCTCGTGTGCATGAGTTAATTGTTGGTATGTTGGACCCAGTTCCTTTATCCAAGATCGCGGCGTTCGAAAAAGCCAACAACATTTCGATATCTGTTTTTGGTTTCGAGGATGACGAGCCTTGCATTTATTGCGTGAGTTCCTTAATTGAAAGTTGGCATCACGTTGACTTGCTCCTTCTCGACGGACACTACGTGACAATAAAAGATTTCAACAAATTCGTCGCGAGTTTCAACGCCAACAAAAATTTGAACTATTTTTGCAGGCATTGCCTACACGGTTTTTGAAATAGTTTCAGGCATGAAAACTACCACCTACCATCTTGTAAGGGAGTTCCGTATCAAAAGACCTCGTTGCCCGTCACTGATGTTATCTGGTTTAAGAATTTCAAGGACGGGCTCAAAAGGTTGTACATAGCCTACGTGGATTTTGAAGCAGTACTGCATCCAGTCTCCAGTTGCAATGGAAACGATACATACACCAGAGTTAACCACATACACCAAGCTTGCAGTTTTGCCTATGTGATTGTGGGCTATTTAGGCAGAGTATTTTTCAAAAAGTTGTACAGAGGAATAGATTGCGTGAAGGTTTTCGTCGTGTCTATATTAGAGGAGTAGAAAAAGATCGTGGCTTACGTGGATTCCCACAAGCATCAGATGAAACGTTTAACCACGGCGCAGTGGTTGCTGTACAAAGAAGCTGCGGTGTGCCATCTTTGCAAACACGGTCCATTTATCCCTCCCCAAAAAAAGTTTAATGGGTTTACGAAGTACGAGACCACGACCACATTACCGGTGAAATTAGAGGTGCCGTGCACAGCAAGTGTAAATTCGCTTACTCTTTGAATAAAAACATAGCGGTTGTTATGCATAATTTCGAAAAATACGACAATCATTACGTCATGAAAGCTTTGAATTCGTTTAAAGATTTGAACGCTCTGCATAATGCCAGGATCATCGCTAAGAACAATGAAAGAATCAGCAGCATGAAATTAGGCGTTTTACTTTCGTAGATAGTCTAGTGTTTATGACGGCATCGTTGGAAACTCTAGTTTCGGAATTGAAGCGCTTTGACATCATGGACAAGCTTTTCGAATGTGAATCGATGGAGCTCGTACTAGGCCTTAGGCGAAAAGGTGTGTTTACATACGAATACCTGACAAATGTAGAAGTGTTTGAGGAGAAGTGTTTACCTCCCATGTCGGCATTTGCCTCATTGTTGAAATGATTGATCTGCTCTGAATCGTATCAACATGTGATGAAGATTTGGGATTTAGGCAAATGCAAAGCGTTTGGAGATTACCACGACCTGTAATTGTGGACGGTCGTCAGGCTTTTAGCCGATGTTTTTGAAAACTTTAGAGCGACGAGTTTGGCTAGTTACGGATTGGACCCTTCCCATTACATTACTACACCCTCCCTATCTTCGGGTGCGGTGCTCAAGAGGACGGGAGTGTCTTTGTATCTCTTCACTAATATTGACTTGCATCTTATGGTGGAAAAGAGTATAAGGGGCGGTGTCTCGTTTATAGAAGATATGCTAAAGCCAACAACCCGTATATACCATCTACTTTCGACCCTGATAAAAAGAATTATTACATCATATTTTGGACTTCAACAACTTATACGGTTGTGTAACGTGCGAGTATATACCGACCGGAGAGTACAAATGGGTGCCGGAAGACCAGCTCAAGGGTATAAATCTCGGTAATTACGGAGATGAGAGTGATACGGGGCTGATATTGGAAGTGGACTTGGAATACCCGGAGATGCTTCATGCATCGCACAATGATTTCCTGCTAGCCCTGGAGCACATGAAAATCACAAAGTCTATACTTTCTCCTTTCAACCGTCGGGCAATCGAGGACATGCGGTTAATGTACAGCAAAGGCCTAAAGCTAACCACTAATCTTCACTCAAAGACAAACTACGTCGTGCACTATAGAAATTTGAAATACATCTCGCTCGGCATGGTACTCAAGAAAATACACAGAGCGATCAGTTTTAAGCAAGCCCCTTGGCTGAAACCTTACACAGAGTTTAATAACGAGAAACGTCAAGCAGCTAGTAACGATTTTGACAAAAACCTCTAGTAACTGCAAAATAATTCGATTTTCGGTAAGACGATACAGAACAAACGCAAGAGAAACAACGTTTTAATAGCAACGACAAAAGAGAAAGCTATCAAGTATGCGTTTCACCCCCGCACCATGAGTTTCACTTCTCTAAGCGAGGATTTGGTAATTTTTACAAAGACGCCAGCAAACATCATCTTGAACAAGCCCATCGTGGTTGGGTGTAGCGTCTTGGAACTGTGAAAGTTATTAGTCTACCGGTTTCACTACGATCACATGATGAAAAGTACGGACCAGAGAGATGTAAACGCCTAGTCACGGACACGGATAGTTTATGTTATTCGATAGAAACGGGTGATATTTACAAACATATGGAAGAAGATGCATCGTTGTTCAACACATCCGACTACCCAAAAGATCATTTCGTACACTCCAACGTCAACAAAAAAGTATTGGGGAAGATGAAAGACGAGAGTGCGGGGTGCCCAGTTTCCGAGTTTGTAGGTTTAAAGTCGAAGCTTTACAGCATTTTACAATCGGATGGGAAGAACAAGATGGGCAGCAAAGGCATTAAGAAAACAGCACAAGTGGTGCATGAAACGTACAAGATTGTGCTGTTTAATAATAGCGTCGTGAGAACTCTGGGGTGTTAAATTCGTTCGGAGGCTCACGAACTAAAAACCGTCACCATCAACAAGTTGGCTTTCAGTCCCTACAATGGGTCTGCGACGATCCAGTCAGTACTCTAGCTTATGGGCGTGTGAATTCAGCTTAAACTATCTATATTATCCGTCCAGCTGTTGTACTTGGAGTCATAGCCCTTGCATTTAACGAAATAAAGCATTTTTCCATATTTTTCCTTCTTTTTACGTAATACGTGCTCCACTAGAAATAAACCTGGAACTTGGGTTTTTTGAATTTCCTGTTCGTAGAAACCTCCGAGCACCGGTTCACCTGACTCATTTTTTAAAAGTTACGTAACTGGTTGGGTTTTTTGCACTTTACGGATCGTGAATACTTTGTTGGTAAAATGTTGGCAATATCTTTTGTCGAAAATTTTTTTAACTTTAGAAATCCTGACTTTATTTCCTACGGCGAACTTGGGTTTTTTCAGATGTTGTTTAGGGCTAGTAGGTCTCAGCAACGGTTTGTGATGTTTGGTTACTTCCCTAGGTTTCAGTTTTGATGTGGAATGAACCGTGTCATTGTAATCCGAAACCAACTCGTCGATTATGTGAATCCACTTGTAATTCCCCTGCCTGGTGAATTGTTTCCACATTCGACTGTTCAGTGTTCTGTTGAAACGTTCGTCCATGCTCACTTTCTTCTCAGAGTACGTAGAGTAAATGTTGATGTTATGATGCCTAAATAGCGCTCTGAAGTCTTTATATTGTAGAACTCACTACCTAAATCAACTTATAAATTTTTAGGAGCGGTCGCTACTGAGAGTATCTTCTTAAAAGCTTCGGTTTTTTATTTAACGATGTGGCTAAGCCTCACTAGTGGCTAGTGGAGGAGAGCGCATATTAATAAAGACCGTATGTCAGTAAGGACTGGCCGTTTGGCTTTGTTTCTTCTTTCTTTTATACAATTTATAGCAATTAGGGGAAAACATATGCTGGTAGTCTAAACACATCTGTCCTTTCTTTTTACAGGGGAATACCACGATAAAGGCCATGCCACAACCTCTGTATTATGCAAAATTACTTGAGCTGATATATAGTGTCGTCACTTCCACAATGTATTTACCATCCTTTTGTAATTTTAGTGATGAAATTGTACTTCCGTGTGTATGATTTCATTTTTGTAGGTGTTTGCAGGCAAATCACACATTTTTTTTTAGTTTCAGTTCCAGAACCGACCAAGTAGTCCCTGTGTTGATGTGGACAGCTACGTTGCATGTCACAAAGAATGTATTCTGCAAAGATATTTGAAGATTTCTAACTGCAGGTGAATTGTTAAAAAATGTTCCATTAACAAAAAAGAAATACAGCTTGTGAAAATACCCTGGAAATGGAAATAATCTGCAAATGAGTTACGTATCCAGTTTTATCGATAGCCCGGAAAGAGACTCACAAGGCGTTATTCATCACGTCTTGCTGTAAATCCATTTTTAAATGAGGAGGGGGTGCTACAAGAGATTCTTTTGTAATCTTATATTAACCATATCCAACACCATTTTCGATTGGTACCCATAGTTGTCGTAGTTATGGTCATTCCCCTCTGTTTCCCTCACTGAAACCGCCATTTCCAACTGCATTAACTCTCTGTGTTTCTCTAGAGCTACAGAGCTTTATCCCTATAGCCCTTATTTTAGAGTAACACCTCAGTATCCCAATGCCATTCCACTGAGTGCATTGAGACCACCAATAGCAGTATAGGTCAAAGATTTAAGTAACTTGAATAGGAATTCAGTATTGCTTCACAACAGGTTTTTAAGAACCATGAAGTTGCCTTACGAGTAACACTTACACTCACTCCCAAGTGATGCCATTATCGATTCCTAACGTGTGGTATTGTGTTAAGCTAGCACAATTTTTATGAGATTAAACTGATCAAATAACGTTGAGCTTATATTTTTCGTACATTACATTCTTTTAATTGCTTTTATGTGTAACATATACAAATGATCGTGTAGAGTAATAAGTAATTGTGCTTATAGTTAGTACCAAGGTCAATTAAGAGCCATATAGAACACCAAGAGTTATCAGGTGCCCTTTTCTCACTCAAACTAGTGTTTTTTTGTGAGGTTATACTGATCAAATAACATGTTGGTGATTATATTTTCCCATTCTTAATGTACGTTACATACTTTTAATAATTGCTTTTACATGTAAAATGTACATATGACCTTCATAGAGTAATTAGTAACGTGCTTATAGTTATTACCAAGATTTAGACACAAAGAACATTAAAAGTTACCACGTGTCCTTTTCTCGTTCACACAAGTGCTATTGGCAGGTAGCAGCAGCTAATTTATGTTTGAATATATGGATGGATACACATGCAAGTTAATGTAGTTTCAAGTTTCAATACGATCCTGTGCAAGTTGAATGAAAATCAAAGCATTAATAAATCAGCACATGTATACAATAAATAACCGAAAACTTTAAAGATGATTATTTTTGTTTTAAACTTAGCTTAGTAGGCTTCAAAAATTAAAGATGCTATAAGCAGAGCTATTCCACACAGCTATGGAATAAGGACGGAAAGCCAAAGGCTCAACAATAATAAATAAATACAGATGCAAACATATTTATGTTGACTTTTGCACTTACATGTCAGACTGCCTGAGTGGGGAATCGAACCCACGATTGTTGGAACCAAAGGCCAAGGTCCTACCGCTACACAGCCGTGTCAGTACGGCTCAGCGAACCTTGGCCTTTCGTTCCAAAGGTCGTGGGTTCGATTCCCCGCTCAGAAGGTCTGACATATAAGTCCAAAAGGCAAAGTAAATAGGTTTCATCTGTATTTATTTATTTCAACTATGGAATGTTTTTAAAATTTTTTCGTTAAGTTGAATAAGGTATCAAATATGTTGTAAATGGTTTTTTTATCCTTCTTGAAGTGAAATGGCAGCAACTAACTTCAAATGGCTCCCTTTTATACGACTTTAACAGACTCGAGACTATATATGATTAAAAATAATCTGAACTCCATGCTTTGTTTAGAAAAAGTAATTTCCAATTACTGAAATTTATTTGTAAATTGCAATATCAGGTAAAAATTGATTCGGTTTCTATATTTTAAGTTTTTATTAACCTAACGTTACTAGATTAAGACAAAAGAATCTCCGGTTCACTACTCCCCAACATTTATAACGTTCCATGCATAATATAACATTTGGTTGAAATGCTTCGTGTTGGTAAATCTGTTTGATTGTTAGTCTAAATTAGTTGATTATTTTGACATCGATGTCCAAGCTTTTAATACTGATCTTCCCAGATGTCTTAGTTTATGTTTTGGAAAATTAATTTGGAATTCGGAATTTGGAATTTTAATTTATAAGGGAGCCATTTTCTCTATACTGACACACTTGAAATCTGTAAGACTGACAGTGTGAGCTTCTATACCAGACTATTCTACAACTTTTGTTATTGTTGCAAAAACTGTATGACCCCTGGTCACCCCTGGTCTGAAACTTTGACATACAGTGAGTGGATCGGTGCTTCTGCACAAGTTGCCACAGTGTACGGCCATTTTTGGTTATTCTGATGGTAACGTAATTAAATTATTCTGTCGCAGGTTACCACATTTTCCCATAGAAATCAAAGCGCCAGAGTGCAATGGAAGTAACGTTTCTGACATAGTTTCAAAATCAGTTATGATAAGCTTTGAAGTTGATGCTGTCATAGCCTGTAACTGCACCAGGCGATGTCAAGTCGTGCAATTTGAAGTATTCGGACAGATGATAAGCAAAACTAAAAAAGACTTTGTTACATTCCTTGTCATTGACAAGCCATTCACTACTAAAGTGCAGGAAAGATTTTCTTATGAAATCCCAACACTCTTGTGCGAAATTGGTGGAACTTTAGGTTTATGCCTAGGGTGTTCACTTCTGTCGGTTGCGCAAGTCAACTATGTTGTAATTAAACGCCTCACTCAAAAAAGAAAATTTTCAGAATCTGATCCAATTTACAGAAAAGTCAAGAGGGTTTTTTACAAGTCTGATCATACAAAGATTGAAGATCCAAAAAAAATTCGTGTTAGTGAAGTGCTTAAATTTCTGACTTGGATTTTTTGTGCTACAGCAAGTGTTGCCTTCATTTTCGTCCGAATCCAGTATTACTTGTCGGAGCCAACAAGGGTTTTGGTTAAAGCTGTGGAGGAACACAAAGTACTTTATCCAAATATGTTAGTATGTGGTGACAGCAAAAAAGTTGCTATTGAAAAGAGAAAGATGGCCAAAAAGAAGAGAATAAAAGACTGTGCAAACACAGATCTACCATTATTGGATTTAATGGAAAGATTTCAAAAGAATGCTACGACTCTGTGGGAACGTTCTGAAATAACAAATTGGTTTGTCCGAGAGGAAATAATGTATAAGGTAAGTTTAGCCCTTGTGTAATTTGACAGTATTTTAAGCGACTTTCTCTTTCAAACGAGTTTTTTTTTATTCAGAACAAACTCGATTCTGAATAAAACGAGTTTTTGGACGACCAATTAGTTCCCGTTTCCATTTGAGTGCAGCCTTGGGATTTTCCCCAGTGTAACAAATAAGGCGTGGCATACGTATTAGATGAATGCGCTAAAATTTGTATTGATTCATGGTTATAGAATCTTTTTTGTGGCATCTCTTTTGATGCGGGGCACCCAAAAGGAAAAAGGATCTGGGGTCCCATCGCGTTATTTCGGCATTTTCAAATAGAAAGAGGTAATGATTTGTCGTCATCTTGAAAAAGCCGCTTACCTAATCAAGTTTTAAGAAAAGAAAATTCAATATATTACCCTGTAAAATTTTGTGACTGATGCTTTCACAAAATCAATGACTTTTTTCCAAAGGAAAATCATGAATTACGTTATTTCCTTTTGCAAACATGATTCTATAAACAATTTCTGCATGCGTTGCTTACGATAGTTTGTTAAAAACGATGGTATCGCGTTAAAATTACTTTACAAATGAGCATTATGTTTGTGCATTGTTGTTAAGGCCATTTCAGTCCACTGAACCACCGATGTGCCTTGGGTAACTTCCTTCGTCCGGACCGGAGCTTGGAGCCCTTCTCTCTCTACAGCCGTCGGTGCATGTGAGAGCCACGCTTAATGCAATTGTTAGCTTCGTCAGGGCAACAGGTGTTCGTGTGTGACTTGCTGTGTCTCCAGTTCCGTGTCCGGTCTCTTCCACTCTGTCTTTCTTTGTGCCAATTCTGTCATTGCGCTTATGGTACTGTGTAAATAGATTTAGTGCTTTTATTTGTGCATTCCGAGTTGTGTATAGTGTTTGGGTTGTGTGCGGTGGCTGAGTTGTATGGCATTAATTTTTGTAAGGGAGTATGTGGCTTTGGGCCGGGGCTCCCGAATAAACAAATTCATTCATTCATTCAGTCCAGTATTGTAACCAACCGAAATTGGTTTTGTCGTCCCACTTTTATGTCATAGAGTAATATCTCAACACTGCATAATCAGTAAATTTCAGCTTCTGCAATTCCCAATACACGATATGAAAATGTTCTTTTGAAAATGTACCTTCATAATTTTCTAACAATAATTAGCCAATGGATAGGCACCAGCCAATCATGCTTCCTTAACACCGATTAAACAATCACACGGTATTTTATCAGATTAAACTGACAGCCTCAGCTCTCCATCTTGCATTTAAGATCGACTCGTCTGGTATCCTGGCTTCCATCGCATAACGATCGTATGAAACAACTGCATTTGGGATGCCTTAACCAATTTCTAAACGTATATGACGTACCTGACATTTCCCTGTAATGCGCACCTGCATACGACCACTTCTACACTCAAAACATGGAGTCTGGATCGGGATCTGATGTCCCACTTTCAACCTGTACGTGAAATACTGAAACGAGTCAGGACCCAAATTTTACACTCATTATTTAAGTAATTCATATTTTTTACCACCTTCATTACTTGTGGAGATTTAAATATGGAACACCTTACCTGTTACTCTATATCTATATTTTACACAGTAACTCCACCAAACATGGATTGTCGGGTGATCTGGTTAAGAATGAGTCCTGTATTCTAACAAATCTGCATTAAAATATGAAATTCTACTTTCAATGGGGCAGTAAAATCGCTCCGAACCACCAGAGACAATGTTGGCAGGGTACACGTCAAGGTACGTCACTCCTGCCGGCCAAATAAAAGCATGACACGCTACTTCTTACTTTGCTTTGCTTCAATGCTCATTCGCTTGTTCCTGCTGAACATTGGTGTGCTTACTTTGATAAGACGCTATCCTGTGACGTCGTTTATTTCGACTCTGTTCCCCACTCAAAACTCCAAAACTCCATGCCGTTAGTATCCCTGATTTTCTCTATAATATCCTTTTCTCTTATGTAAATGACCGCAAGCAGAGAGTTTGTTTGGGACCTTCTCCTTCTGACTGGGCTTCTGTCTCTTCTGGTGTTCCCCAGGATTCTGTTTTGTGCCCATTTCTTTTTCTCTTCTATGTTAATGACTTACCCAACTCGGTGACTTGCAACTATCTTCTGTTTGCTGACGACCTTAAAGTCTATTTAAGGTCTACTGTGATACTCGCTCATCTAACCCCTTCTTCACCCTTGCCTACTCTAATATTAATCGTGGTACAGCCTCAAATTGCTGCCGAAATCTCTCAAAACTAATAGAAGGAAGGGCGCTTTTTCACAAAGAGTTGCCAGTCTGTGGAATGGGCTGCCGCAACACATTGTCAGTGCCACCAGTGTTTATAATTGGAAGTCTTTTTTTGGCAGCATGTCTCCATTTTAAAACTTGGTTGGGCACTAGAGGTTAACCTGCTTTTGCCATCACCCCCCCCCCCCCCAATTTAATTTGTAAAACATGGCTTAAAAAAGCAAAACTATAGTTGTGTTCGATGTGCAACTACAGGGCAAAAGGTTGTGGTTCCCCAAAAGGCCTATAACACAACAAATGGTGATACATACCCATCAAAATTTTTTTTTAATTTCTCGATTTGGCTACCGAACGAAACATTGTTTACCATGTTGACCAATGACCATGTTTTATAAAAGTGTTTGATGTGCCTGTCATTTACGTAACGTGGTGCGTTACTACAACAATATTAAACCGCATATGCACTGCCATCCCAAATACCGCGTTTGGGTTTTGGGTTACAACCTTCAAACCAGGCCAAAAAAGAGAGAAAACCCGCCACCCGTGTTTCCACATGCGTCCGTACTGCAGCCGACAAAGCGGCCCGGGTCTGGATTTTAGTTAATTTTTCTCTTGCTACAATATTTTCGGCGCTGCCCTTGTTCCTTTCTACCCTGCCCTCTACCTGCTTTCCTTTTATCTATCAGCTCTCATGCCGTCAAAACGTTTCCCTATAGTGCGCACCCGCATATCGACCTCGTCCACACTAATACACAGGGTCGGAATCGGCATCTGACGTCCCACTTTTAACCATTACGTGGAATACCGGACCGAGTTCGAACCCGAAATCGGACTCTGCGTGAATGGGTCAGGATCAAGTACGGACCGAATGCCGACCATGTCTGGACTTCTTGCCAAATGAGGACGTAGCTGTAAAGATTATAAAAAACTTATCACCCAGTTTACCATGATTTTTTATTTGCTTTGAGCTGCTTTCAAGATTATCAATTTTTACCTCAGAATTGGTCGTTCGACCCTCTAACTGATAATTGCTGGTTAGAGCCACTGATTGCTGTAGAAATAAGCATAGGTGTAGAATAAATCTGCTTTGTTAATACAGATGTAGGGTGATTTAGAAATATTTTGAAATTTACATGCCACCGGACTGCATTGGTATTTCACCTGATCATTTAGGGCGTTAACTTTTTTGACGATTTTGAGACACTCTGTTAATAGGCCTAACTGGAAAAAAAAGGAGAATTCTAGCAGATTTTTATCATTAATAATTATTAACCGGCCTAAGAATGGCAACCTTTCAATTTTTTTCCCTGCAGTGTCAAATCAAAGAGGAAGAAGAAATAAATCTAAATTGTGCTTTTTGTATTACAGTTTTAATAACCACATTTTGTGAGAGGGGAAATCTGGAAAAAAATCCCTGGGTCTGGCAGAAAAAAATTTTATAAATAAATTTCTGGTGGGCCTAACTTAAGATGGATAGGGGAAGAGGACGCAGAATTTCATTTTGGAAGGAAGGAGAGGTAAGAAGCGAAGGGCACGGCTAAACGTTGTGATTTTCCGCCCAAACCTGACAAAAGCTGATATTATTATGGCCAACAAATCATACATACTGAAAAGATGCAAACTTACAACTGGTAGAAAACGTAATAAAGTGGAGCAAAGCGGGGATTGACAGCACAATCCAAGCAAACGTGGCTAAGAGCCACACAAAATAAACACAGAAAAAGTGGGTAAAGAGTCACAGAAAATGTGTTCAGAATAAATAGCTGAAGATCCACACAGAATAACTGTCAGGTAAACGAACGTTTTGACTGACATTTATTTAACTGAACGCAATCTAATTGCAACATATTCACAATCTAAATTGAATCTAACTCACGTGCCCTAAGATACCCAGTCGTAAAATGTGCTGTACATCGGACAGAATTGTTTCCTCTCCTTGCGGAGTGTTTGTGACTTTAGCCACTAATGAAAAGTAGCACTTTCCTAAATTCAACAAACAGAGGTGAATGGGACGGAAAGGCAAATTGGCTGGAGAAGTGTTAATAGGTTTGCTATATTAACTCACTAAACACCTCAGCAACCAATTCCAACAAAAGCAAACTCTTCCATCAAAACTGACGTCACACGTCAGTTGTTTTAGAATGTACTTGGTGCTGGATGAATATATGAGCAAAATGGAGGCCAATGTCACGAAAGGAGTGTTTTGCCCACCTGAATTGCTCACCAATCACCATGCGTTGTCAAGGGTGTTGCAAGGCAGTTTTACTTTAATTACCGGCAGATAAGTATTTAAATACCTTACTGTGGCGTCACCATTGACTCATGATACTCATCGACTGCAGGAGGTTTTTCTGCTGAATCCACCGAGTAAAGATGGCAAACCTGCAGTTTTTCTGCATTAGAATTGTTTACGTCAATGTAATTAACAACTAGGGCGATTGTCGTCACGCAATATCCCAACTTTTAAGCTAAACGTACATAAAAAGTCACTCGAACATTTATCCACATTTAGCTTAAATGTGGGGACACTGCGTGACGACAATC
>JAHWFP010133524.1:14877-32463 GCA_023313725.1 Lithobius niger
ACACTGCGTGACGACAATCACCCCATTTGTTAATTACGTTTATGTAAACAGTTGTAATGCAGAACAACTGCAGGTTCGCCATCTTTAGTTGGTGGATTCAGCAGAAAACGGTCTCCTGAAGTCGATGAGTACGATGTTTCAGTGGTGAAGTCACGCTTTGGTAAAGGAAAATTCACCAAGCGTTTAAAAACTTTGATGAGGTGGGGCCATAGTGCTGAGTCGTTCGGTGAGTTTATGAAAATGCGCAATCTGGCCAATCATACTAGTAAGAGATACGTCCTTTGGTCGAAATCCTCTACTAACATTGTCCTTCATTACTGTGATTTATTTGATATTGTTTGAATCTGTCCCATCATACTAGTAGGAGATACGTTCTTTGCTCGAATTCCTCTACTAATATTGTCCTTCATTTCTGTGATTTATTTGATATTATTTGAATCTGTCCCATCATACTAGTAGGAGATACGATCTCTCGAATTCCTCTTTTAATATTGTCCTTCATTTCTGTAACTTATTTGATACTATTTGAATCTGTCGTACTAGTAGATATGTCCCGTGCTAGAATTTCTCTCCTAATATTTTCCTTCATTTCTGTGATTTATTTGACATTATATGAATATGTCCCATCATGCTAGTAGAAGAGACATCCTTTGCTTGAATTCTTCTCCTAATATTGTCCTTCATTTATGTGATTTATTTGACATTATTTAAATGTGTCCCATCATACTAGTAGGAGATACGTCCTTTGCTTGAATTCCTCTCCTAATATTGTTCATTTATGCGATTTATTTGACATTATTTGAATATGTCCCGCAATACTGTAACGAAATACATCCTTTGCTCGAATCTTCTAATATTGTCCTTCATTTCTGTGATTTATTGGACATTATTTGAATCCATCCCATCATACTAGTAGCAGATGCGTCTTTGCTCGAATTCCTCTCCCAATATTGTTCCTAATTTCTGTTATTTATTTAACATTACTTGAATGTCTGCTATCACAATAGTAGGAGAAACATCCTTTGCTCGAATTCCTCTCCTAATATTGTATGATAAATGATCGAACATCAATAATGAACCTTCCAGTTCTGTTGTCTGTAATCTCCAACACTCTTGCCAGCATTAGTTCCAGTCCATGACGTCTGGGGTAGGCTCATCTCTCTCTAACAATTTGGGGCTCTTAAAACCAATTGGTTCTTCCAACATTTGTACTCATGGTTGTGATTGTTAAAAACTATGAATACATCTTCAATTGTTGCGAACATTGATTGTTGTAAGTGGAGGATAAGTGTGAAAGTGTAAAGTTTGAGTTAGTGTGCAAAGAAGCAGAGATGGCTGGAATTAACCCTGTTGATTTGGAACTATACGCCATTTCAGGAGGTAAAATTCTTCAGAATTGTGAGTTAGGCCTGAGCTGCCCTCCTTTGTCAACAGTGAGTAACAGTGGTGAAGTAGGAAGTGCAGTGGTGAAGGATAGTTTTGCTGGCAATGACACTGCTAGCAAAGGCGGACAAGATAAGGTAGTGTTAGTAAGGCAAACAACGCCCTTGGATGGAGCCCGGGTTGTGGGTGAACGAGGTGTGGTGAGTTACGGAGTTTATGTACATACGTCTGGGAAGGAAAAAGGAACAAGGGTTAAAGCAACTTTCGCAGACGTGGTGACGGAGGAAAGATCAAGAGTTTGGAGCTATGGGTGATACAGCCGGGCACGTTGGAGAAAGGGAAGAAGAAGAGTTTGTGCACCATAACAACAATTTGCTGTGGCTTACGTGTCTGTACAGAGGATGTCTTGCTTACTTGTCAATGGACTTAACTTTAGTGGTTATTTCAGATCACACTGGGTGCCCCTGTGATCTGTGGAAAGTGGTAGGGATGGGTTGGTTAAGGGCAAATAATGCATTTCAAATCCATTTGCTGATAGGGATGCTAAGCAAGCTGTCGAAATTTGCTGATAGGGATGCTAAGCAAGCTGTCAAAAAATGGGCACGTATCCTGTCTTGGCAGAATACTCTGCAACTGCCCATGACCTGCACGATCGCACGCTCAAGTTCAAAATCCACTGGATTTGCCGGACATCGATGTGGGACGCCTCACCCATGAATACCACTTTTTGGAGGGGCTTCGGCATTGCCCTCAGGTGTTCGATGTGGGGTGTTGCGACTGCACAATGGGGTCTTGGTGGACGATGTTCCTGATGTGGTCAGTGTGTTGGGGATGCTAGGGCTGCTTGATATCTCTGATAGGCTTCCGAGATGCCTCTAACAAAGAGGTCACATGATATGCACATGCATGGCAGCGTATTGTACAGAATGCAGAGCGGCCAAACCGTGCGCCAAGCTGTGCGCGCATCTTGCGAAACCAGTGGCTGTCGATGCAGAATCGTCTGGGGCTACTGGTCTTCAGGAACCAGCCCCGTCCCAGGACAACGTGAAATCATGGTCGACTCAGCATAGGTCTCGACGACGGAAATCTTCGGCGTCAAGGACTGCATTGGCATCATCCCTGGCAATTTCCAAAGGTTGTGGCTGAGGACGTTAATAGGTTTTACCTCTTGAAGACCTAGGTGGTGGAAATGACGTGCAGATATTGGGCAGAGAGAGAGAGACTGAACAACGTGGTAATGAGTGGTATTGATCAAGCACAGGTGCAAGTCGAGTCAGGCCCTTCTGTGGATGTGAGCCCTAATGGGAATGCGGTTTTGGAGGTGGCTGTTGGTGCTTTTATGGAATTGTGTGGCGAGTGATGTTGGTGTCTTTTCTCAATATTTCGTAGATAATGGCCTCCAGGGCTGCAATGCCTCTCAGTTTAATGCTAAAAATAACACATTGTTGTTCGTGGTCCCAACCTCTGGAAAAAGCAGAACTATTCGTATTGAGGCAATAAAAGAACCAGTAACAGTACCAGTTAAAGTAGGAGAACCTGTTACACCTCTATGTCAGACCTATCAGACCAAGACACTGCACGCACAAATGTGCACCACAACAATCTGTTATGATTATCTCTCATGAATTTATAAATTTCAAAATTTTCAGTCGTACACAAATGTGGATTCCAACAGATAAAAAATATGCATGGCCCACAAATGTTGATCGAGCAAACAACCACTGCTGGGAAGCCGTCCAGCCAGCAATGTGGGTTGAATGATAAACGGCTAGAAAAATTATTTAACCCCACCAAACCACCTTACCCCGTATAGAGAGGTAATTCGTTTATAAGCTCTCGGTCAGATGGGGCAGGGTTTCATACCCAAAATAAATGCATGGACATCCAAAATCTCAATCAAATGGTTTGGGTGATCTCAACAATTTGTGTACAGCATTAAAAACAAGGAAAATCTTATTGAAAAATGCACAAAATCAACCAGCAGAAACAACTTCTTGCTCTGGAAAAGGAAGTAAAAGTGATCTCAATTGGTTATTAAAATCTAGAGGTCCATGACACATGCAACTTCAGGTGCCATTTCAGGGTAAATTTTGTCTTACCTCTTAACAAAGAATGCCCTAACTCGCACTTCTCTGTTTCTTTCAAACCCATATTGTCAGCTGCATCCTCTACAGATTCTATAAACCTAGTTAGAGAGGACAACTAACCTGTCCCATCGAAGGTGGGATGCCAATGACCACAAGAATCCAGCCCAGGGATAAGACACTAATACTTTAAAAAATTTGAGAAGGGGGCAAGTAAATCGACATTCAATAGGAAAACAAAACAAAATTCCAAGGATTTTAAAAGTTGAAAATTTCAAAACTTCAATTCAAAAAAATTGAGAAAGAGAGGCAAGTTAACAGATGAAAAATCCCCAAGTCGTAAGTAAAGGGAAAAGCCAAGGAAAAAAATGGGGATACTGCGGTCCGGATTCCCTATCGTATTTTATCTCTGGCTTGTATCCCAAGTCCTCACCAAAATTGCCCAAATGATCAAAATATGGGGGTTCCACCCAAACTTGTCTTAGGATATTATCGCAGTGTTCGCACTTGGTTGGTACCCAAATTCCATTCCAAATTTTTCAATTAAAATCGTGTTGCAGTAAAAACAAGGAATCTCATCCTCTCGCCAGAAAGAGTCAGCTCCTTCCCACAGACAGTGCCGCTAAATATCAGCCTCTCCTCCAAACAAAGGTAATTGAAAATAATTTTCAGGCTGGGGACTTGGTAGTTGCAATGAGTGTACCAGTGTAGGAAGTAATGCTTCCTAGGTAATTATAAACCACACCCTGGGCAATTTATTAGTCTTGAGTCATATTCAGGTAGCAACCAGGGAAGCGGGGGAGATAACCTGGGGGATCCCGACAAATAAATGTGTGATGCGTCTGGCTGATATATTTGGGGCAGTTGACCCACAGCGTTAATGACCAGTGGGCGACTCATAGCCTCAACTTGTCGAGCCAGCCACATACAGTATATCCTAAGACAAGATACAAAATGCAAATAACAACAAACAACCCACAAAAAAGAAACGCTAAAACCCTATCACCGAGACACACTAATTTATCCTCCCACAAACTAATTAGTTAACCGAACAAAGTCTTCTTTGACCGCTGCCAGCAACAACATAATATTGATGGTGTTCGATAATAATCGAGAGGCTTTCACAAACCTCCGAGCATCTAATTTGTCTTGGCAGATGTCACACTGTAAGCCAGTGTCCTGACTGGCAAATCTAGTAGTGCACTCGAATGCAATTTTAAACCACTCAAAATTACCGATGCCTCTATAACCAGTAAATGACGGAAGTTCTGAGAACAGTTCTGCTGTAGTGGGGGTTTCATTGAGTGTATCCTAGAACAAACCAAAGCACTCAAAATCACTTACCAAACACACAAAAACACAGCACTTCTGAAACACTCTTCCTTTGACTCAATTACCAAATAGGCTACCCAAAAAGCCTATTTCTTCTACAAATCACCCGAATTTAATAAAAAAAAAAACAACAACTGGCAACAATGTACCAGAAGGCAAGGAGAATTAAAAAAAACATAGAATAAAAAAAAAACTCTTTGAGGTTCGAAATCTGCGTCAGGACCTCAGCCGATGACTCGAAACCTGAATTGCCCTCACACAATACAACTACACTTTTCAATACACACAATGACCTTCTTACGCATCTCTTATTTTATCACCTTACCAAATTCACAATACCAAATTCCTCACCTTTAAAACCCGTTGTGATTTCACTAAAAATTCACCTTAAATCATATTCAAATTCTGTGCCGATTGTGCCAAAAAGTCATATTTTTTATTTTTGGCAATACTCTAAATCTTTCTTACTTTCGTTAAAATATAAACTTTCTAGTTCTTATCCTAATCAACTGTGCCAAACTTAACATGATCAAATCCTGTGTTGACTGCGCCAAAATGTAACGGGACAGCGTTTGCCTTTCGGGGATTGGAGCAACACCATTCGTACAGGTAAATTTATTTACTAGATTGATTACTCGCTCGCAGATCTGATTAAGCTCACACTTAACTGCTCGGTTGTGGTAAGTTAATTTAGCACTGTTTTAATTTACCTTAAACAGTCATGTACAATGGATACTCCGAAAAAGTGCTGCAACAAAAAATTAAACAACTGTTACTCCCAAATAAGTAATTCAGACTTTTTATACCCAAATCTACACAAATAATAAATTATTATTGTATTTCCTAACAATCAGATTTTGATTAACGAAATTCCCACTATCAAGTTCGAAGCAAATAGCAAACAACAACAAAAAATCATCCAAACAACTTGTTACCTAAATTTCCCCCAAATTTATTAAAAATACTAGATATTGCTTCCTCTGTCAACGTACATGTATACCAATGGACTCAGTTCTGCACTAACCTGTGATTCCCTTTTTTTGAAGCTTGGACTCTTGTGCTGGAGATGGCCTCACACTTGGGAGAAGTTTCCTACCAATCGCGACTAATCTTTGGAATCTAACGTTTTTGTTCCATGTAAAAATAACTTTCTTCAATCGCGGTCACAATTCTGGTCCAAAGTTCAATAACTGCTTGCCAACGTTCTTGCCTAAATCGCAACTTTCAACTTCACCCACAACACTTTTCCACTTTCCCCACGAACAAAGGAACTCAGCTAACTGAAGCTAACGGACAAACTCACAACCAACTTGCACTAGGAACTTCGACGCACTGCCCCGGATGATGTCCTGAAATCTCGAAATTAGGCCCGGTCCAATTTTTGCACATGCGTGACCTGGGGTCACCTTATCCACACTTCATTGGGGCCTGATAATTTTATTCGACCTTTGAATCTCATTAACTTCCAAACAACAGTTCTGTCCGACATCAATGGTGTCTTGCCTGTGGCTTACCAACCGAAATTTAATATATCAGATTCCCATGCTTCAAATTAGCTTCAATTCAACCCTTCTCTTCCAACCAAAGCGTGTTTTCAGCGACAATATTCCGCGCTCCTCAACGAGGCAAAAATTATTTTAAAAACCTCAATTGCTCGGCCATCCCAAGCACAGGATCCAATGTCGATCTACAAAAATCAATAACTTCAGATCCATTTAAGGTACAAACATGCAGTTTTCACCAATCAACAGTCAATAAAAATACCTTTTCATGGATATGTGACAACACAAGATTCTTGTCAATGTAGTCATGGTGCATGAATAGTGGACCACCGTTCCTTTACAATTTACAGGGTTTTCAACAAATTCTCATACCAACAAAATATTATGAAACGGGAATCCATTCAATAGTGTCATGGAAGCACAATTTGTTGCCCTTAATTTGAAAAAAGGAATTTTAAAAAGGAATTTTAAATATATAATTATTCATCAATATTTTATTTTAATGAATTTTGGCTAACTACCAACTTACGAATTTGTAATGCATTTAGTTTTACCAAGCGTTTTCATACATATTAAAATCTGTAAATGAACATCATTTCTTACTATTTCATGTTTTGGAATAAAACTGGCAGGAAGGCTTAAATCGCATCTCCATAACATATAAGCACATCAATACACAAATCCATACACAAGGTTTTTCAACGAAATCACAAAGTTTATTTGAAAGGAGAACACCCCACTTCCTCACATAATATGCACCAAAAGCAATGTATACTTAGCTTTCTTTAGTCAGGTACCAATCAAAAAACAACAGCTTCAAACCCAATCTAAATTTTAAAATAATATCCAATAAGTCGATAAATCAATACACGCCCATGAGGGACCATACTCAAAATATTCTTCGTTTTTTCTTAATAATTTTGCCTGTTCACTTTTTAAAACAATTTTGCCTAATTTGCAGCTTAATTGACAAATAGATATCAGCAACACCCAAGTTGTAGTGAGGGAAGCCATGCCGCAAATATATATTTTTTCAATTTTAATTTAATTTAATTTAATTTAATTTAATCTAATTTATGTTGAATCGAGCACTGCCAGAGGTCAAACCATGAGTTTCCCTAGACATCTTAATGCACACAATTCGGTAAAATATTCTCAATACCACACTTCCACGTCAAAATGTCATATTCATTCACATAGGCTATTGGCACAAAGGGTTTTACCCAAATTTCACTTTTATTCAGCCAAACTTTGTCAATTGTCCCTTCATTAATGATGTAGGGGCAAAGACAATCTCTTCATTTACCAATTTGGAAAGCTTGTTGTAGATGGAATGATCTGTAATAACCATATAATCGACATTAACAGACTTCTTCTACTGAGGTTGACCACTTTTGGGGGTGGGGCTTAGCCTTTCACAAACAAAGATTTCTACACAATTCTAAAGTTAATTTATTAGTGCCGATGCTTATTAAAAGCATAGGTATGAATTCCAAAATTTTAAATTTTAAAATTTTCATTTTTTATCTGTCAAATTAATGTATGTCTTCGAAATATTACTACAGTGGAGCTTCTGGGTCATTATTATCACTCGGCACCTTTGGAGCAAAAAGAATTTTTCTTTTATTTCAATTTTTCTTTCACTTTCGCTGCTGGTAGCTAGCAAATACATGGTTTTTCAATACGGCATCAAATTTGAGAGCTGAGTTCATATTTCTATTTTCTTTAGACTGTAACGTGGCACATTGCTTGGCCCAATTTTTATTCCTATTTCTTTTTTCTTCCTTCAGCCATATGCAACCCATTAGCTTGGTTTCACGAGTCGAGCGGATCATTTGGCCTCACAAAAAAAAAACAATCCAGGGCCTGCGAGCCAATCTCTGTCTTTTGCTGGCACAACAAAACACAAACCGAAAGTTCTTTCGAAATCAATTTGGGGAGCATTTGATATTGCTAGTTAGTAATTAATTACTTTTATGCATTAATTTGATACACATGGTTTAGGATTATCTGTCAAGATTAAAATGACTACTAATTAACTAATGAACTGGTTAACTACTGATTGAAAAGTCAAAAATCAAAAAGTCAAAAATTCAAAAATCGTACAAATTAACTATGGATTAACTTTCGAACAATACAAAGGATTAAATATGACCACTATTCATGAACACGCTGTTACTAGCTAATGTTACTAACTACTGTTACTGACTACTAATTATTCACCAACGAGCCTTTTCTGAAGTACAACTTTCGTTACCAGCATTGATACAGAATGCTAATATCAATTTTCATAACACATAGTATTAAATACCTACTATGTAGAGCACATGCAGCCTTTCACCAAGTTTCAAAGACATCTTATTCATTCATGTAGGCACAAAACTTCATTTTAAGTAAACTCTTTCAGTATTGGTGTGTGATAAATACGTGAGTGCTCCAATTTACTTCTACTTCAACTTACCTCTAAATACAAGGTCATCGGTTCCAAAAATCTTTTTTAAGTCTCATGAATTTCATTTATTCAAAGATTCGCTACTATTAGTTATTGAAGGTTATCAAGCCTCGGTCCAATTTAAACACACACACAGCAATCAGAGCAGGAAAAAGAGAAGGAGGGTCAAACGAACTAGAGCACCGTGTTTTTTTGTATACAAATCCGACGGAATATAATTAGAAGAAGATCTTTTCGGTAGAATCCCTAATAAGCCATTTTTTTCAGTTACTTTATCAAATATTTTCTCTGCCAGGTACGAAGAAAAGCAGTCAACAAATGCTGCTCACGTACGCCACCAGCCTCCTTGTCTTATGTTAATTGTTGTTAATAATTCGTTATGCTTGGGTTTCAAAGACATGGGCCATCCTCGACCACCGGATCCTAATTGTTTTGCTTTTGTATTTGTCTTATTCTGACTTCATGTGACACACTTTGCTAACAATGCTCTCAACTATTTAATTTCTGTTTTCAATGTTATAGCTTCTTAAGTTGACAAAATATATTCGTTATTTTCATTTACTTCAAAATTCTACTGCAAAATTTTACTACAATACTCCGATACCATAAAGTTCATGTAGTCACAAAGACAATTCTTGGAAAATAATTCATTTTGAGTTCGTGCTCTTCAACAAACAAACAACAATAAAACCACTATTCGTTACTAATTCTACAAATGTTTTACAGTTTATACGGAATACATATGCCTCACAAATACATAAGGTTGGAAAAAAAACACTTAAAAAGCTTCAGTCCCTATCAAAATTGCATTCTTATCGTTAACAGAAAAAGTAGGGGGAGAGTAAACATTTTTTCTGCAAATTTTTGTCTTAAATTTTTAATTAGTTTTGTTTCATGTTATTACTTTACAAGTCTCCAATTTACAAACAGGGAAGGACAGTTTTTCATTAATCTTACTTAAATTTCGACAGCGACTTCTGTTTTCATTAATTTAGAGTCAAATCAAAGTGTAACACTTGAAAATTCGGTTCCAATTTGTCCCATTAATTTTCAATTAGTGCTTTACAACACCAAATAATTAACTGGGCTCTAAATTACCTTGAAACAATTTTCTCTCATCTTGGGATTTAACAAACTCATTTTAAAGGGACATGCTAACAGCATTTCATTACATACTTAAAACATGATAAATACAATAATACATTTGATTTGTGTGCACACTGGATTTTGCACACAAATCAAATTGTGTGGAGTTTCGCGCTTGTTGTTAAATGTTCCTTTCTTCCCAAATTTTCCATTTCTTCCACTTTTTCGTAGAGGTCCTGTCTACCTGCAAATCTATGTCGATTTTCAAATGCTTGCAGATAGTCAAATTCAGAGATGGAATCGCCCCTTTTCTTTCAGTGGATATGCCAGCTGTGGGACTTGCCGTATAAGTACTTTTTAACGCTAATGGGAGGCTCTTCCTGGCCAAAGTGCTTGGCATTAAGCACTTAATGCGCACACTCGCTATCTCTCAAACATAATAAATAATAATGTGGAGTGATTCAGCCAAGATGGTAGAGCGCAAAACCACTAATTCGATGTTCTGCATTCAAATGATAGTTTCCTTTGAAGCATTTTAATTAAATTTGATTTCTTTATAATGAAGAAATTTCCGGAAAATCTTATGTTCTGGTGATCTTCACAAATAATCTTTGCAGACACACTCTAGCTGCACACTCTAGCAGACGAAGTAGACAGCAGCACTGAATTAGCCTAATTTTGAACCTGATGGTAAAGTTTTGGATTTGCTGATTTTTTATTCATCACGTGGGCTGGATACAGCCAGCCCTTTCAAAAACAGTCTTTCACAGTTTATATGACGGCTGCCACAGCATAGGGGAAAATATACTAATGGCCTCATCTTTTGCTTCGTGATGAGAGTAGGGGGAGCAATGTACTTCAGCTTTATTTAACTTCATAGTTCTTGGGTTTAAATCTGTGGGTTTTGTAGCAAACAGAAGGGTGGAGGCTTATGGTGGTTTGCCTCGGTTGTAAGGGGTTTTCTCATTTTTCACAGTAATCGAGGGTGGATGGCTGTTGTCTTATTCTTTTATTCAGTTCATTGATTCAGAAGGGGATGCCTCTTTTATGTCGAAGAGGGTTTAATTCATTATGCTAATTCTTACTGTCGTTCGGAGGAAGGGGGATTAGGTTTTGTCGGTATTCAACTTAGTGGTTAGCTTTTGTAACAATAGTTCTTGAATGAAGCTCGTACTGCAATGTTGGTTAGCCCTTACGTCTGCAATGGCCTTAGTCTATTTTCTTCACACATGATCTGGGGAGGGGGGTTTCACTGTTTACACAGTTTATGGTAATAGATGATCTGGGAAGGGCCTTTAACATGAAATCACTCTCCTTTAGTTTTCCTTTAACAGGGCTTAGTTCATTCTACACGGGAGAGGGAATCTGGACAGGGAACCCAGACAAAGTCACTTACTCACTCTACTGGCGTGGGCCCAAGTATCTAGTGTCTGTATGGTGGAACCCTACCACAATGCCTTCCTTTAAAGCATCATGCCTCTGTGTTTATCTTATAGGATACCATGCATATTTTACATTTTGACACAAAATTCTGTTGGCTTTGGTAGTTCTCAATAGTATGTATGTAACAGAAATAAAGAATATGAAGAAAAAAATAACTAAATTTTTTCGTACTAACTCCTTGATAACTTGTTTTTTGCTATTTTAGGCAGTGAAGGGTTCTGAAGACAGACCTAAAGTGACGTGGAAATTAGGTTTTGATCTTTTACCTGACGGGAACTGCAGTAAATATGAGATTGGTACGTGTTCTAAATATATTTAAAATAATAAGTTAAAGCATAAAAATCACCTTATTGTCCTTTTCGGACAAATTCCCCTGGACAAAATCTCTACGGACAAAATACCTTTGGGCTAAATCTCGCAGTGAGGAAGATAAAACCCGCTTACTACAAACACGTCAAGACGAAATTCTGCCAAAAAAATTTATATAAAAATTCAATATCTTCGTGTCATTTTTCATCTTAAGCATACCAAAAGTTAACTGAGAAAACAAATGCTTGAATAGATGAATAGTTTAGTTTTAAGCCATCCATGATTTCCCAGAAACAGAAAGAGGACTACATGAGAAAGGACAAAGCATCATTTCACATTGCGAGACCTCCATAATAAAAGTGAGTCTCCAGGAAGAACAGGTAATGAGGTGTCATCGTTGGTGAAGTTGATCCCTGTAGTAAAGGAAGCGTTACAGGTATCACAAACGAATGGTCTAGGAGTGTGGCACAATCGCACATGCCTAGTTAAATGCCCGGCAGTGGTGTACGTCCTTTCGCACTTTGGGCACTGGTGAACCATTTTCTGAAAATAAAAGACCAAAAATGTAGACCCAAGGACCCAACACGTCCTTGTTTTGTGTTTATAGGCCTATATAAGTAAATAAAATAACATAAATAAACAAATTGAAAAAACACAGACAAACACTGACATTTTCACATCTAATTTTATTGTCCTAGAGCCTTTGCAAATTTATATGCAAACTGATCGGGGTTAGCTCGAGCTTTAAGAGCCGTTACAATAGATTTGGCAGTATGCCCCAAACACCTCATTAATATAAAATAAATAACAATAATGTCCGCACTCATGTATTGAAGGCTAGTAACTGTTCATCGTTACTTCACTACTGTTTAGAGCAATGTTTATTTAAGTAATTAACGGTCGAATTTGACAAGGGTAGCAAGCTGTAGGGGTCAAAATATTCGCAGCTGCCTAAAACGACCCAGTGACTACCAGGCTAGTCACAAGTGACGCTTCATCTGGAAAGGTTCGACATGTGATTTAAAGGAAATGTGCTCAAGAACGAAGAGAACCTAGGTTTCAAAATGGCGTTGATTTCGGAGGTGATCATGCCGTAGACAAAACGTTTCGTCTTTCGTTAATTTCCAAAATGGCTTCATGTTTGCCGACAGTCAAAACGGTAAGGGTTTGAGGTAAAGCTACAGAGAATGTCAGTTCAATTCTCACAACACCGTTTTTCACTAGGGATACAAATATAGGGATCGTCAGCATGGTGGTCGTCAATGAGGTCGAAGCAGAATAAACAATTTCCATTAGGGAACATGTTGTCAGTAATGCCATTCCCAGTATTATGAAAACACATGCCTATATACATCGGCATGTAAGCGTTTACGTAATTGTTGCTGTCAAATTCAAAAGTGAGCGGTTTTCCATTAAATATTTCACTATCAACGGAAAGGGCACACCAGCGGAAGTGCCTCTTTAAAAGGAGCTAAGATCTGGCTCTCTAGGGCACGTATTGAAGTTCTGTAGTTCAAAGTTACCAAAATAGAAGGGATCGTTCGCGTACATGCCGTTGTAGACTACGTGTCTCGTCATGCTAATGATTACTCGACTGGGAACGTTTCCATTAAAAGGATTTTCCACCTCTCCGCTTCTCACCACAAAGAACATCATAGTTGATAGATTTCGATATGAGTAATCAAAGACACTAGAATATGGGTTACACTGTAATAAGAAATGATAATCATAAATCAGAATTAAAAACATATTGTGACGTTAAAAACTGAAAACCATTTTCCTAAGATTAGCAAACTAGGAGGAGAATAAGCATGAGTCACAATGTACGATAAAAATCCTGATGCACATATTAAAATGATGCAAATATTAAAGATAGTATACCAACAGGGCAGTGGGTACTCGTAACACACTCATATGGGACATGCATGTCACCCCATAACACAGTCGTTGTATACGAAAGGATGTGTGCATTATGTGCATCGTGAAGTTCGGATGGGTAGTCTAAATCTACTTCCAAGATATAGCCGAATTCTGAATCTTTTTGACTTGCTGACAAGTAAAATTTTTTTATTTCCTTCTTCTTCAACCAACAAACTTGGTTGTGTGGAAGGTATTCCGTCATTGCTAGTCCGTAGAGGTTGTTGATATCCAAATCTACCAAGTACAGACCAGGCAGGCTCTCATTGTAGGTATCTGGTAGATATTTGTTGTTCACAATCGAGTGCCTTTTCGATATAAAGGTTGTTCCTCCCCTAATGCCCGAAGTGATGAAGTTATGTTTTCCAGCATGCGTGTACAGTTCTAGTTCCGCTTTGGTTTTTGTCAATGCTGCGCCCGAACTAAATCCTGGTGTGGATACGTAATAGCAAGGATCTATACCATCATTGAGCAAACAGGTGTCTCTGAATGTCTGAAAGATGTCTGCTAGAAGATATACGTCGACCATCTGATAAACTCTGTGATAGGATTTAAAAACCTAATACCTTAGTAAATTCCATACTGATGTAGCATGGTTGTATTCGTCATCAGTTATACCTTCATCGTGTAGAGTGGAGTAGAATGCAGCTTTTGGAGGTAATTTCTTTTCTTCAAACATATCCATTGACTGAACATACTCGTACGGGTAGTGAGGGGGGGGGATTGAGGCTTAATGGCGCGTCGACAACTTGGTCATTAGCGCCAACCTCAGTCACAGTGCAGTGGTCCGGGTTGCCACTGCACCACACATTACAGAGATGTTATTCAAACCCCAATCTAAATCTTGTCATACATCTGTACCTCCTGCAAAAATTGAAAAACACCGGACAGGAGGACAGACTTATCGCCCAACTGACGCGCAATGTCATGCGGAAGATGGAACCGACGACGAACACCATCAAGATGGCGACAATCAACAAGTAGGTGCCGGACCGTAAGTGGCCGTCGACACCAAGAACATTCAGGAGGGTCAACCCCCCGCAAAAGGAAACAGTGAGTAAGTCGGGTGTGACCAATTCGCAAACGGGCCAACACAACCTCCTCACGGCGACTGCGGCGACACGCCGAGTGCCACTCCTCGACAGTGCCTTTAATGGCCCGTAACTTATTACCGTCCTGTCTGTCCCACAAGGTTTGCCAAAAAGCGTGTAACCTCAGACGCAGAGTTGGAAAGGCATCTGAGGGAACAAGGCTGAGATCCCTACCGAGCGGGCCAGAAAGGGCCCCCTTCGCAGCAGAATCAGCTTGTTCATTCCCTGCTATCCCAACATGGCCCGGGATCCAGCAGAAAAGCACGGTTTTCCGCTGGCCAGGCAAGCGGGAAAGCAAAGCTTGGACACGTTGTGTCAAGGGGTTCCGAGGATTGTAATTCGCCAAGGACTCTAGGGCACTCATGGAATCACTAAAGACAATGAAATGCGTGCCCTGAAGGTCAAGGATCCATTCCACCGCCAAACCAAGAGCCAAAAGCTCCGCAGAGAACACAGAATAGCCTGATGGAAGGCGATGGGCAACCGTTACACCCTTACACACACAAGCACACGCCACGCCAACGTCGGACTTCGACCCATCAGTAAACAGGCGCAGATAACCGGCGTACTGAGAACTCAGCCGCCGGAACTCCTGTAAGTACCTTGCTGGTAGAGTGGAACCCTTCGGGAGGGACGCCAGAGCAAAAATGAAACTGCCACCTGGGACAAGCCAAGGGGCAACTGGCATTCTCCCAAGCCTCAAGACGCAGGGCATTTCAAAGGCTATCTCCTGACAGGACTGCTGGAGCCTATCGCGGAAATCACCCTTACCCACCCTGCGTCTACCGACTCGCAAGTCTGGCCCAAAAACCATGGACCAAGCAGGACTGGATTGCACAGCACGCAAACGCACAGCACACTGAATGGCAAGCTGTCGCCGACGAATGGCCAAAGGTGGCTCCGAGGCCTCAGCATAGAGGCTGACCACTGGAGAAGTTCGAAAAGCCCCAGTCGCCACACGCAGGCCACTGTGATGCACAGTGTCCAACATCCGGAGAGTGGAGTCACTAGCCGAATCATAGACCATACACGCATAATCAAGTTTGCTGCGGCGCAACATGGCAGCGCGATCAGCACCCCATGAAGTGCCCGACAGGACCCGCAAGATGTTAAGCGCCCGCAAAGCCTTGTCTTTAAGCTGACGTAAGTGTGGAAGCCAAGACAACCTGGAATCGAACACCAGACCCAGGAAACGTGCCTGTGGGACAACAGGAATTTGTGCCTGTCCCAAGTACAGGCAAGGATCCGGGTGCAGTGTTCGTTGGCGGCAAAAGTGGATGCACACAGTCTTGTCCGGAGAAAACCGGAAACCATTACTTACCGCCCAGGTCTGGACTTTGTTAATTGCCAGCTGTAGCTGCCGCTCGCAGGTCTGCATGCGAGCTGCCCGAAAGCGCAGGCCGAAGTCATCGACAAACAATGACTGGGGAACAGCAGCTTGCTGAGCAATGGGGTTGATCCCTATAGCAAACAAGACGACACTAAGAACACCTCCTTGAGGCACACCATTCTCCAAGACAAACGGGCGGGAAAGAGTCGCCCCGACACGAACGCGAAAAGAACGGCCTGAGAGGTAAGCAGAAAGCAACAGTGGCATCTGTCCCCTCAAGCCATAGTTATAGAGATTACGGAGAATCCCATAACGCCACGTCGTATCATACGCCTTCTCCAAGTCAAAGAAAACCTGAACCAGATGATGACGCAGGCGAAAAGCCTCCCTCACATCTGATTCAAGGGCAACTAGATGATCGATAGTTGACCGAAACCGTCGAAAGCCACACTGGGACACAGATAAGAATCCCCGTGATTCCAACACCCACACCAACCGCTCACTGACCATCCGTTCCATAAGTTTACAGACACAGCTAGTCAGAGCGATTGGGCGATAACTGGAAGGAGCAGTAGGGTCTTTGCCCGGTTTTACAATCGGGATGACCACTGCTGTCTTCCACGCTGCCGGAACAGAGCCTTCTGCCCACACACGGTTGAACATCTCCAGCAAGAACTGCTGGGAGGCAAGAGGCAGATGTTTCAACAGCTGATAGTGAACATCATCAGGCCCTGGGGCGGAGTCATGCGACTTGGACAAAGCGGAAATAAATTCCTGCCTGGTGAACGGTAAATTGTACTCCTCTAGCCCGTCGGAGCGAAAGTCTAGAGAGTGAGCCTCTTCTCTACGCTTTATTCTGAGGAAACCAGGATCATAATGGTTATCACTCGAGACCCGCGCAAACGCAGACGCAAGACAGTCGGCGATATCCGGCACAGAAGAGATCACGGAATTCGCCACCTTCAGCTGTGAAACCGGGGAAGACACGTTCCTCCCCGAGATCTGGCGCACCTTCCGCCACACCTGCTGAGAAGGCGTGGAGCGCGTGATCGACGAAACATAAGCTGTCCACGAAGCACGTCTAGCCTCACGGATGACATACCTGGCACGGGCACGACAGCGCTTAAAGGCTACAAAGTTGTCAGTAGTTGGGATGACCGTAAACGCACGCAACGCTCGCCGGCGGGCCCGAATAGCCCGCCCGCAAGCAGGCGTCCACCACGGAACAGGAACCCGCCGCGGCTGTGTGGACGAACGCGGGATAGTAGCATGAGCAGCAGCAAGGACCACGTCAGTGAAATGAGTGGAAAGTTCATCCACATCAGAAAAGTCCTCAACCGCACGCTGAAATACAGCAGCCTCAGCAAAGGCTGACCATTCAGCACGTTTAAGCGCCCACCGGGCTGGCCTGGAAGCCACAGAACCCCCTTGTGTCAGGGACAACACAACGGGGAGGTGATCGCTTCCATGCAGATCGGCAGTGACAGCCCAAGTGAAGTGAACTGGGACAGCAAGGGAGCAAAAGGCTAAGTCCACCGCTGACCAATTGCCCGTGGCCAGGTTACAGTGTGTCATGGCTCCATCGTTCAGGATGCAAACAGACCCCCTCTGCATCCACTCCTCAAGGATCCTCCCTTTGTTGTCCGTATGAGGTCCC
>JAHWFP010133524.1:32563-45844 GCA_023313725.1 Lithobius niger
AAACGGACCCCCTCTGCATCACGGGTAGTGATTTGTCTGTGTCAATAAATCTAAGATTATTCCATTATCTGCTTGTGGCTCGAACCAATCTACCGAGTCCAGATCAGTTTTAGTAATTAGGAAGTGTCGATTTTTTTTGTGGTTCTTAGCCAATGTTTCAGCGAGGAAGATAGAAAATTATAACTATACAAAAATCTTAGTCTTACGGGTAAGTCCTTATCCTTTCCTTCAGCGGGGTAGTACCACGTAATGGTCATGCTTGTGAATCGTTCGGTGTTTCTTGCAAGAACGTCAACTCCAGAAGGATATTTTTTTGTGCAGAGATCAGTAAATGCATATCATAGCCTTCTAAGTTATGGAAAACGAGTGGAATAGTAGTTATGCTCCTAGCATTCAGATTACATTTCATGTGAGAAGCACCTCGGAAATTCCCCGTGAAGTGGCAGTGATCTCTAACTTTATCTTGATCGAGGGTTATGGCTTTACCACAGTAGATGCAAGTGTCGGTTTTTGAAAATAGAATTTTGTCTTCATCAGTCATCTTCAGGGGTTTTGGCTGTGATATAATATCCGCAAACTTCTTCATTTCACTCTTCAAGCATTTATAAAACTCATCCACTGCATCTGTGTCGAGGTAGGATTTTTGACTTACTATGTTGTTTTCTGGGCCTATAACCACATATCCAAAACCAGTAGGGGAATGAATGCTGACTTTGGTAGTAGAACTCAAAGATGGATCGATACCAGTGCTATGTATGGGCTGCAACTTACATTCGAAATCGACATAAATCACCCGTGGATGAGGATTACGACGGTCGTAGTGATTGAATTTTAACAAGTTACGCTCGGGTGGTTGGAAGGTAAATGCTTGCGCTCTGTTGAGTCTCACACATTTACTTCTGTGTTCAATATCAAACTTTCCTTATTAAAAGCTGCGAAGCAGTTACGACAATAGAATTTTCTATTAGTTCCAGTACCTCGGAATTGGAGTAACATATCAATATCAACGATGCCACAGTAATGAGTATTTCCTTCCTCGTCAGCAATTACTAACAAGTCAATAATTTCTTAACTCTCACCGGATGTAATCCTACCGAACCCTTGTACGAAATTACGTTAATAGACAAATTGTTTGCTCGTTTGAAACATTCTATTTGGTTTAAACTCACAGGGAACTTCAACATAGAATGGTCTACAGTATTCAAATATGGTTCGTAATATTTGACCTCTGTTTCCTAACACTTCATTTTTGCGGCTAAAACAGAATACAGAGAGCAGTTCTTGTCAGAATTTACCACATTCATGACACTTTCACTCTTCTTGCATAACGCTCTTGACAAACGTAGGAATGCACAAGGACATAAAGGTTCGATTTTTGCAACATTTACAACTACCCCATAGACTCTTGAGATGATCCAGCTACTGCCTTTTTTCGCAAAAGCTTCGATGGATTCCTGAATTTTGTTGTATGCACTGGATAGTGCTTTCAATATGTCGCACTCATTGTATATTGGAGTGAGGAAGGATGGGAAATATCCTCGTACGATGTTGGAATCCCGGATAAAATCAATGGCTAAACATAGCTAAATTTTACAAGTTGTGAGCTGATCCAAACAAACATGAATCAGAAACTCCAGCAAAGAATGGCGTAGCAGGAGTGCCCATGATGGATCTGCGTGTTCACATTCTCTGAAATAAACTCGATGCATTTTACTTCTCCGTCGATATCTCTCAACTCGTTTTCAAACACAATACACTTAGGACTCAGGTCAATTGGTCAGATGACCAATTAAATCTTGCTGTGTTGCAAAGACTTTTCCGCAGTAAGTGCATGTAAACGATAATTTTGAATTCATTTTCTTTTTCTCGAAAGAAAAATTATTCATTCTTTTTTATTATATATAAGAAAATTAATTTTTGAAATTAACTTTGAATATATAAAATTACTCAAAAGTTTAAAAAAATATTCTCGTGACTGTTTTTATCTATCGATGGTTTTAAAAATTTATTAAAAGTTTCAATTTTGTAAGCCCACGATGTTACTGACTGCCAAGTCACGCCACCATCTGTAATATGATGAATTTCGTTCTTTTTAGCACTACTGTTGTATACGCTCTAAGCTGTGCGTAATCAATCAGTGGCAGTTCGTAGCTTTTCTCAGAATCACACTTGGGCTGCTACAGAAAATACTCCAGTACTGCTGCAGAAATACTCCAAAACTTCTCCTGAATCACCCTACAACTGCTGCAAAATTACCGCAGAATCACACCTGGATTTCTGAAGAAATACTATAGAAACACACCTGGATTGATGCAAAATGTCATAAAGCTGCTGCTTAATCGCTTCAGAACTGCTGCAGAAACCACTCACATTCCCCCAAAACTACTGCAGAATTCGCCTAAGAGCTGCTGCAGAATCACTCCATGGCTATTGCAGAACCATTCCAGGACTGCTGCAGAATTATCCCAAGAATGTTGTCGAACTACCTCAGAACTGCTGCAGTAATACTCCAGAACTGCTGCGTAATTAGCTGGGAACTGCAGAATAATCACTCCAGGACTGCTCTAGAAATGCCCCATTATTGCTGTAGAATTACCCCAGAATGGCTACAGAATTACTCCAGGAATGCTGCAGAATTATCACAGAACTGTTACAGAAATACCCCAGAACTGCTACAGAATCACTCCATGACTGCTGCCGAATTATTCAAGAATTGGCACAGAACGGCTGCCCCAGAACTGCTGCAGAATAACCCTCCCCCCCCCCCCCAATATTTTTTACAACAAAAATCCGCTGAACTGCTGCAGTATTACCCCTGGAATTACCATAGAACTGCTGCTGTCTCAGCTCCAATATTGCTGCAGTAGTTATGTAAAAATTGCTGCAGGTCAATCCTGGAGTATGTCTCGGGTATTTCTCTCAATATCGTATTTCCCTACTACTCATTGCCTATAGCTGCAAGCATATGCGGTCGAACGGAGCCATGGTCCCTCTGTGACATTAATAAAGGGCTCAGTGAGTCATCTTTATGTCAGTGGAAAAGTGGGCACATCAGTAAATGCATTATTACAGAAATTTGGGGGGGGGATTGAGGTTGAATGGCGTGTCGACAGCCAGGTCATTAGCACCAACATTCGTCCTCAGAGACCTGGGGAAGGATTTGGTGGCAAATCCGGGTAATACTACTCCTACGAAGCCTAAGTGCATAAGGGAGATGCAGTACATAAGGGTGATTTACTACACTGTTATTTCTAGTGTAAGGTTTTAATGCTCTTTGACTTTTAATTTTTCCTTTATATAATTCACAGCGATTTGTGTAAATTTATTTATCATTCGTTGCATTTATTTGTATTCCTTCTCCACTGCCTGTGGCTACAACCATTCTTGGTCGAATGAAGCCCTGGTCATTAATGTGACGTTAATAACGGGTTCAAGGCATCATCTCTAAGCCAGTGAACGAGCGGGTTTATTGGTAACAGGAATTATATCAGTGACAGATTTGGGTAGTAGTTCGAATTCGGGTCATGCTTCCTCGATGAAATGTGACTGCATAAAGGTGGCCTACCGTACTGCGTTAATGCATTATTTCTAGTGCTTGGTTTTCTCTAACTGCTTGTTTTTTTCTTTGCTTTATATAATTTACAGCGAATTGTTCACATTTATTTAATGTCAGTTGAGAATCGAATCGAAAGTATGGCGGTATGAAATGATAATAATATAATAATATTTGGTTTGTCACACCCAATATAGTGTGAAGGGAAACGGCAGGACCGAGGTCTTTGACGCCGGTCCCACAAACAGTTCTGTAGGGGGATGGAGGAAATGTGGGCAGGCAAAACTCTGGTCTCCTTAAAAACGGTCTTTGGTCGAACTCGTCGAGTCCACGTCTGAACGTCCGATGGGAGGGAGACTGGACTAATTTAGATGGTAGTGCATTCCACGGGTTGACAATTCTCACCGCAAAGAAAGAAGATCGAACGTCCAGGCGGGTTTTGGGCTTTACCAGTTTAAAACAGTGGCCCCGTGTTTTTTTCACATTCGAGAGTTCAAAGAAGGGGACATCAATTGGGAGAAAACCCCTAATAATCTTAAAAGCCAAAAATAGATCAGCTTTGAGTCGTCGTAGTTCTAGGGATTCCAGTCTCAAACGCTGCAGGCGTGTGGGATATGGAAGGCCTTGAAGACCCGCCAAGGAGCGGGTAAAACGGCGCTGAACGGATTCGATGTGATCAATGTCTCCCAGCAAGTGTGGGGACCACACCGAACTAGCATACTCCAAAAGCGGTCAGACATAAACTCGAAAGGCTTGGACTAAGGTCTTTGTCTCTCCTGAGGCAAATACACGCCTTATGATGTGGAGTCGACCAAGGACCGAGTTCACGATATAATCGCAATGTGGAGATTGTTTGAGGGTAGAGCAAAGCACAATTCCCAAACTCTTTGCTGTAGATACGGCTGGTAGGTTAAGATGATCAATAAAATAGGTATAGTTTGGGTTTGAATTTCCAATATGAAGGGTTTGACATTTTGTTTGTGCAATTGGAAGTTGCCATACAGTCGACCACTCAAGGATTCCATTTATCTCACCCTGCAATAGAAATATGCTATCGTTGTCCAAAATTGGGGTATGACAAAGCAGGTCATCAGCAAACTTGCTTTGCTCACATGATTTGGAGATGGAGGACAGGTCATTTAAGTAGAGAATAAATAGAAGGGGGCCTAGGACTGATCCCTGTGGTACTCCACTTATGATCCCCAGGGTAGCCGATAACCCGTCTTCCACAGCAACATATTGTGTTCTGTCCATCAAGAATGCCTTGATCCAGGTCAAAAGTCTACCCCCAAAACCTGCATACTCTAGCTTTGTTACTAGTTTTCGGTGGACCACGGAGTCGAATGCCTTTTTGAAATCAAACAAAATGACATCGGTTGCCAACCCCATGTCAAGAGTTTCAGTCCACACGTCAAGTAATTTAAGAAGTTGTAGCGTCGTTGATCATCCAGGCATAAAGCCGAATTGATCAGAATTTATTAGATGATGTTTCTCGACAAAGAGGAGCATATGTTCTCTAATGATATGTTCCATAATCCTACAAGGGACCGTTGTTAGGGATTTGGTCGATAGTTTTCCGGGTTTGAAGTGTTCCCCTTCTTGAAGATTGGTACAACTTTGGCCGTAAGCCACACACTGGGCAATAAGGCGGTTCATAAAATTTTTTTTTTTAGAAAGTTGCATCTCCCTTGGTTCTATTCTAGTCCTTTTGGTCCAAGAACACTTAATTTAATCTTTTTTGAAAATCGGATTAAATTTAGACTCTGCACATTGTAACGGACTCTTTTGCATATAAAATGTATAGGAAAAACACAGTTTTCACTATAAGAAACGTGTAAACCCTTTAATATAGAAGTTTCAAATTATTTATACATAGTTTTGCTCATTCTGGTCTTCATTTTAACATTCAGTACCAATTTTGTCGACACTACACTATTTCGAAATCTTTCTAGGAACCTTTACGTGATTTATCATTGATGCTTTGATCGTTGCGTTGTCTCTCTTCTCGCCAATTCCTTTTTGTGACATTCTTGCCACTTCTTTAATTGTGCAGTCCACCATCTGCATGTGGCACCTTAACATCCGGAAAAAAACGCAGTGCTGCCACTATGGTTAAAACTTATGTATTTGTAAGCCGCTTCTGTACCAGCTTGGAATCATGGACAAAATCGGTTTCATGCCACTAATCATCTGATGCCACTTCTTAGCTTTGAGATCAATTGCTGGAACCCTAAACAGGCAAACATCAGTGTCAGCCGGAGCAAAATGTTGTGCCATTGTATGCACTATTATGTTGACTGAATCGATACGATCAGATTTTAGGATGGAGGCCAATTGTGCTAGAAGTAGGTTTTCTGCAAGCACGAAGAACGTGTTTCTGCGGATGCAGTGAGGCACAACTTTGTTTACTTTTCTCTCTTCAATTCTGTCGTTAGTCTTCATCAGGAAGAAAAGATTTTCAAGATGATCTGTGGTGAGTTCGTGTTGTTTGATCAAGAACCACATCATTGCACTCGTTATCACATTAACGATGTACACAGGTCTACATTCACGGTCAACATGTATTCAGGTGACAGGTGCCACATGTTGTAGTTAGCCATCTACTATGCAAGGACCAATCATGAGTATAGCTCCAGATCTGATCAAAATTTCTGATATTTGTGCAGAAATGAGTATCCATAGATATTTTTGTCAGACAAGATGTCCTTCGTAATACCATCGGGGATTTATTCACGAGGCTGAGAACAGAACGGAAGAAACGTTTGTATCCAAGAATTGGCATTTCTATGTATTAGCCTGGATGAAGGACTGTCAAGATAAGTAAGGATCAGTATTCTCGATGGTTCTCGGTGCTGGGCTAATACATTCTCCGGGCTTCTGGAGATGATCTTGACAAACGTTCTGGAATTACCAATTCGGGGATGCAATCGTTTCTTCTGTCCTCAGCCTCGTCAAAAAATCTCTGATGATATTTGGAAGGACCTCTTGACCGACCAAAAATAGCTATGGAGATTGGTTTCTGCTCTAATATAAAAAAGTTAAATAAGATCTGAGCTTCTCACAATTGGTCCTTGCAGATGACTAACTACAACGTGTGCATCTGTCGCCTGTATATGCGTGTATCGTGAATGCAGCAAAGGTTTTATTCATATTACCTGTGTACATCGTTAAAGTGAGTGCAATGATGTGGTTCTTGGTCAAACAACACGAACTCACCACAGATGATCCTGCCAATCCTTCCTTCCGAATGAAGAGAAATGACAAAATTAAAGATAGGTAAGCAAAGGAAGTTGTGGCGCACTTCATCCAAGAAACACGTTCTTCGCGCATTTAGAAAACGAACTTCTAGCACAATTGGCCTCCATCCCGAAATCTGATCGTATCGATTCAGTCAACATAATAATAGTATGTACAACGGAGCATCATCTGGTTCTGGCTGACACTGCTGTTCAAGTTTTTAGGGTTCCAGCACTTCATATTAAAGCTAAGAAATGGCATGAAACAAATTTTGTCCATGATTCCAAGCTGGTACAGAAGCTTACAAATACAGAAGAACTTTTAGCCATAGTGGCAGCACAGCTTTTTGTTCCGAATGTTAAGTGCCACACACAGATGGCGGAGTGCACAGCTAAAGAAGTGGCAAGGTTGTCGCAAAAAGTAATTGGCGAGAACAGACGACGCAACGATCAAAGCATCGGTGAAGAATCGCGCAAGATTCCAACACAGGAGTTCAGGAAATATTTCGAAATAGTGTAGTGTCAACAAAATTGGCACTAAATGTTATATTGAATACCATTATCAGCAAAACTATGTAAAAATAATTCGAAACATCTGTATTTAAATGGTTTATACGATTTTTATAGTAAAAACTGTATTTTTTCCCATACGTTTTATATGCAAAAAGTCCGTTACAATGTGCAGGGTCTAAATTTAATCCGATTTTCAAAAAAATTTAGATTTAGAGTTTTTGGACCAAAAGGACTAGAATACAATCAAGGGAGATGCAACTTTCAAAAATTTTATTTTTACGAACCGCCTTACTGGGCAAGGTTCCAGTCTCAAATGAAAGACTGAAGATAAAAGCAAGTGGTCGACAAATGTAGTGTCGGATTTCACGATAAAGATACGCAGAGAAGCCATCTGGGCCAACGCTGTGGCTGGATTTCAGGGAAGTTAGAGCCCTAAAAACATTTGATGGGGTAAAAACCACAGAGTCGCATATAATGATTTGAAAAGGTCGATTGGGGTTACATGGCATGTTATCATCAACAACCCCATTTGAAGTAAAACAGGCATTAAAAAGGTTTGCCTTTGATACTGGGCTAGTAACATACGAACTGCGCTTTAAAATAGGCGGAATCGGTCGTCGGGAAGTTGTTTGTGTTTTGTAAAAGCGAAACAATTTGGTGGCCGAGCCATCTGAGAGAAGCTTCCTTTCACATGAAAGTTTAAGATTTTTTACTGCTAATGAATATTCCTTACGTTGCTCGTTAAATTTTTTAAGGTTATCTGGAGACCTAAATGCCTTGTAGCGTTTCCGAGCTATTAGTTTTTTTCTGCCCAATTTTAGGACCTCAATTGAGGGTTTCTTTTTGTGACTGAGACCAGTGACATGGTGACTACAGTTTTTCAATGCATTTTGGAGAATGGTAGAGAAACCTGACCATGCCTTGTCAGTTGTGTCGCAGTTTTCGATTGTAGAGGACCAATCAGTTTGAGAAAGCACATTAGTGAGAGCACGGATATCGACTTTTTGTCGGGGTTTGGTTTTGTTCGATTTTGTGTTAGGAATATTTAATCGAAATTTGACCATCTGGTGGTCACTGAGGCCCAGATTTTGATCGGTTTCGATATCAAAAACCAGTCTTTCATCATTTGTGAAAATGAAGTCCAGAGTTCGATTGCCCCTTGTCGGTTCGGTGACAAGCTGCCTGAGTCCGTACTGTAATAGGTCGCTCAGAAAGTCCTGTTGTATTGCATTTGTAGCTCTTACCACGTCCCAGTCAACAGTGGATAGATTGAAGTCCCCGAGAACCAAACACGGAGAGTTTCCTAGCATTGAGGTTATGAAGCTGGACATTGATGAAAGGGAGAATTTGTCATAGCCATCAGGGACATAACATAGAACACATTTAGTCCCCGAGGGGATTAACGTTACCACCAAAGCCTCAACGTTTGGAGCAATCTGCGAGAGGGAAATGTCAATGCTGCGCCGGTATACCAAGTATATACCCCCCGCCCTAGAGCCACGATCCCTTCTAAAAATACAATAAGGGGTACCCCCAAGAACCAGTTCGTTCGTAAAAGAAGCCGTCAACCATGACTCCACAATAAAAACAGATCATAAGTATTTTGCAGTAGAAGATAATGGAAATCACAGATATTTGCTGTTAGGCTTCTCGCATTTACAAGAAGACAAGAAAGGTATTTCGAGGTTGGGCCATAGGACCCAGGATTATACGCTACCGGTGATGGTGGGTAGTGAGCATTTCTCATCTTTAACGTCCCAGTTAAGTATCTTAGTTTACCTGGCTTTTGAACAAAACACATCCTAAAACATTCAAAAGGGATAATTTTCCTCCACGAGTTAGATGGATGCCATCTCTGGCTAGGAGTGTATGATTTTTCAAAATCTGTTCATCCAATGAGACAAAGTTGTAGTTTGTCTCAATGCAAAAATTGCGTAAGAGGGAATTTGTCTGTTGCACCATCTTGTCCTCCTCCAAAAGGTGTTTTTGTAGCCTGGGAAAGAGTCCCATGATTGTTAATTTTGCATTAGGCTTCATTTCCTTGATGGTTTGACACAAGGTAGAAATATGATGCACTATAACTTCTGGTTTGTCAAATTTCACATGGTTTGATCCAGCAAAGAGAACAAAATGTGTTTTGTCCCCTGATTTGTGAAAGATGCTTGGAACACGTTCAATTAGATGTTGGACTCTTGCACCTGGGATTATCCAGTTTGTCGAATTTGCAAAATTTTGTTTGCAGTGGAGGGAACGAGCGTGCGAGTCACTGTAGAAAATATATTTGGTCTGCTCGGTCACTTCATGTGTTTTATCATGTAACAGTGGCTCCGTGCCTCCATTTGGGGAGTTTTGAGCTTGCAAGGGGCAGGAACGATTTTTTTTTCAATGACATCGATAAGTTTGTCAAAATCAAACTCAGGATTAACCTAGACCCCCTCATCCACAGGTTTATGCCTTAACAGTACGTTTTCCCTCTCCAGTTTGTTACTCTCATGGTTCAGCATAGATCTCTCTGATGGCTTCAGGTGTTGTTTTTTCTTCTTTTTAATTTGGGTATTATTTTTTTTTCTTACTGTTACATTATTTGGTATTACAAATACGTTGTTTTCTTTTTTTCTTCCCTGTTCCTCTGTTGCAGTTTTGGAAGCACCACAGCCCATGCATGTTGGGTCTCCCGGCTGGGATGATTTTATAATCTCAGTTTGGCTTTTGGATTCAGGCAGTTTTCTATCCAAATGTGAGGATAGGATCTCACCAGGCCCTCTAGTCGGATTTGATAGGATAGTTGTCACTTTCAACACATGCGAATCACTACTTTCAGTTTTCACAGCCTCCTTGTTTATGTTAGTTTGCATCTGTTCAAATTTCTGATCAATAAACTTGAGTAGCATCTTGGTCTGTTTTAACACAAAGTTTTCCATTAGTGTTTCAATCATTTTTGTATTGGCTTGCATAAGTTGATACTGTTCGTCTAATGTCCTGAAAATCAACTTTTCAAATTTTGATAATCCTTCGGTTTCAGCAGTATGGTTTTTTTTCTCCTGTGTATCAGTTGTTGATTTTAACTGTTCTGCGGTTTCAATAGCTGTTAAACATGTCGCATAGTGCAGGTTTATGAGTTTATCATCAATGATTGACAGTGTATCATTTATACTCTTATGCATTTTATCCAATTTAATAGAGAGGACACTTATGTTAATTTCGTTTTCAAGTCTCGTCACTTCAGATGTAGATTTAAATCGTTCAAGGAGTTCGGGAAGTCCATCAGAGGTAGTGTTCGCTTCCTGGGTCTTTGACGCAGATAGTTGAATCTGCAAGTTTTGGTCATTTGTCAGACTTAAATTATCATTGATGGTCTCAATGGTTTTGTAGTGGACCGGAGTACTTGCAAAAATTTTTCTGTTAAGATATTCTTCTTTCATACTGTTTTTTGTTTATATTTTTAAAATCTGTATGTGGGCTTGAATGAGTGTAGAGCTTTGGCTGGCATCTTTTAGGGTTTGTATGCACGACTGAAATTTTTTTTTTTTTATAGAATCAGCACACAGAGTACAAGTCCTTTCAAAATTATGGCATAAATGCAGACTATCGTTTGGTTTAGCATCGGGGAAAACGTCATGGTCGTCCGTAGTGCGTGGTGTAGTCTATTTCAAGCACTGCCGAAGAGAACCAACATCGTCGTCTTTTTCATCACAGACGAGGTTAGAGGTCACGTGACCCAGTGGAGGTCGTGACATCAAAATCGATGGTTGTGTATAATGTCGGAGGTTACGTGCCAAAAAAATGGCATCTGTTTATGACAACAGAGTTTACGTTACTTAAATACTGATTGGACTCTCACAGGATGTAACGTCATGGACAAGTGCAGTAGAATAGGATGTGATGTCAGAGCTACTGCACAGGCCCAGACGTGACAGTTAACCATTACATGTCCACTACATTTGTTGACTTATTAGAATAAAGAAGGCAAACTGTTCGGATACAATTTATACTAGACTATCTAAATGTCATATACCTAACCAAATAATACGAGAATGAGTCCATTTATTTTAATTGAAGAGTTTTATGTATCATAAACCTTTGTTTTACGCTGATTTGTAAATGTTTTATTTTGTTGGAAACCTCAGAGTGCACTTCTGACGGAAAATTAGCAGAGCTAATAGCCAAGCATTGTGAATTTTCCAGCAATGCTTGGTAACAATGTAGAGCAGGAAAGTATAGTTTCAGATTTCATTCATCGACAAAACTTAGCAAACAAAGCAGTACGTTCATGGGCAGAGGAGCAGTTTTGTAACTATGCAGCAGCAGTAAATGTGCTTTTTGAGTCTTATATTCTGTTAATATTTTGATAAACAAACGTAACATCATTGTGAACTATTTCCTGTGAAGAACATTATTGCTGTTGTATTATGTGATGTGTCTATACAAGGTTTTGTTTACAGTGTTAATGTTATTCAAAATACAACAAATTGAAGTACATTTATGGAGACTACCACTTCAGGTACATTTAGTAGTCAGTTAATTGACCCCATTTCTTGAGTGGATGCACTAGGTGTTATTTTGCATCGAGCAGAAATTCTTGTTTAAAAATCAAAATAGACTATTTTCTTCTTATAGGAAAGCAGATTTACCTCGGAAAACCTGCACATTTTAGGGTGGTTTCAATGGAAGCAAAAGTGATACAGAATAACTGTCAAAAGGAATTTAGAAAAGTAAGTTTATCAATGTTTTCACGTACACAAAAAAAAAAAACGTATACTTTCACTGTAATGATGGGTTGGTAATCCCGGGAACCAGACGATCTGGACTGAGATTGCATCATGGATTATTTATTTCTAATTTGTGAATTTTTTCACGTTCCAGGTGTTATTAAACCGATTTGAATTTCAGCAATCAATTATTGTATTAACTGTCTGTCTGCTGATTTGCGGATGCACAATTTTTCGTCGCAATCTTCTCAACATCTGCTTAACATTAAAACTCAGTTTTTTAAAGCTTGCACCTCCTTGCATTACAGCAACCGAAAACCATGCGAGAACGAGGTCGGAATTGTATGGTTGTGGTTCGTGTAACGTTAACGAATATAATAGAATGGAAGAGAATACATTATAATGCAAAACAATATAATATAAAAGAAAAAAGACAGCACCGAGCCAAAGGTTAAAACGAAGGCCCCCACCCCTCAAAGCCCAGAAAGAAAGAAAAACAGCAAATCAACAGAATGTGGTCAAGGCGATCGTTGAAAGAGGGACAATATTTTAATAGCAATTGTCAGTAAAAAATTATCAGTCAAGGAAAGCAAAGCTTTCATGTGGTTTTTTAATTAATTTTAATGAGATATGTTGAGTTGTAAATTGAGCATGTTGACACATAACACACACAATAAAATGTCCTGGACAAAGCATTATTTTATTGGTTTTAACTCGTTTGTGTTTTTTTTATTGGTTTTGTTATGTTGCCACGATGCATTGAAGTGGAGTTGATAACTCGTATTATCGTACGGTCTCTACCTTTCACAATTCTAAAAACGCACAGCGATATATCCCATATCACCACACTTTACAGTGCATGATATTCATATCGCCACACTTTAGTGCGGTAATATGAATATCACCACACTAAAGTGTGGCGATATGGGATATCACCCCACTAAAGTGTGATATGGATGCAATGCACAGTAGTGTCATAAGACTTTGCCAATACTATCATAAGGTAGAATTCCTTAATAAAACCCATGCGAGAATTAATTTGATTTTTTTATGTCAACCAAAAGTTTCCAAATAATTTTTGCTACAAAAATTAATCGTAGCCTACCTTCGTTCCTTGTTTGAAAAAAAAATTGACATCTGTGCTGTTTTATTACGCAACAAAATAAAAGCAAATTAATTCACGCATGGTTTTATAAAGCAGTTCTACATTTCGAAACAGACAAGAAAATTGAATACTTTAAATACTTATTATTAACTCCCCCCCCCCCCA
>JAHWFP010133527.1:0-11494 GCA_023313725.1 Lithobius niger
TTTTTTATTCCCTTGATAATGAGCTGGAGTCAACTCGAAACGTCGGACTTTTTTATTCCCTTGGTAATGAGCTGGATTCAACTTGAAACGTCGGATTTTTTTATTCTCTTGATAATGAGCTGGAGTCAACTCGAAACGTCGGATTTTTTATTCCCTTGGTAATGAGCTGGAGTCAACTTGAAACGTCGGATTTTTTATTCCCTTGATAATGAGCTGGAGTCAACTTGAAACGTCGGATTTTTTTATTCCCTTGATAATGAGTTGCAGTCAACTCGAAACGTCGGATTTTTTATTCCCTTGATAATGAGCTAGAGTCAACTCGAAACGTCGAATTTTTTTTCCTTGATAATGAGCTGGAGTCAACTCGAAACGTCGGCCCTTTTTATTCCCTTGGTAATGAGCTGGATTCAACTCGAAACGTCGGATTTTTTATTCCCTTGATAATGAGCTGGAGTCAACTCGAAACATCGGATTTTTTATTCCCTTGATAATGAGCTGGAGTCAACTCGCAACGTCGGATTTTTTATTCCCTTGATAATGAGCTGGAGTCAACTCGAAACGTCGGATTTTTTATTCCCTTGATAATGAGCTGGAGTCAACTCGAAACGTCGGATTTTTTATTCCCTTGATGAGCTGGAGTCAACTCGAAACGTCGGATTGTGTTGACATTGTGCAATTTGGGCGTATTTTTTTCAATACTGAATAAGTAGGGAAGGACATTCACTTTACAGGCGCCAATAATTTTATGTTTACATCAGAGATGGCACGATACAAGATTTTTTATCCCGATAAGAATGTTTAAATTATCGCGGTAATCGATAATATCTCGATAAAGCCATTTTAATTTTGTTAAATAAAAAAAAAACCCTTGGCTGAAGCCGACAGTTCAACCTTCACGAGTGTGAATTGTGTGGCACTCACCATTGGGCAGTAGACATGAAAAATGAACTTGCCATTGTCCATTTACTTCCTCATCATGTCGAAACAATCTAGTAGTTGTGCTGCTGTTTGATGCTTGAATATTGTTTGCGTTAAACTAACTGTCCAGTCGCCTAAAGTGCCTAGCAACAATATCGCACACTTGGTCGGGAGGACAGCCCTTGTAATTCCGCATGTAACGCCGCAAACCACTTGTTTCTAGCTAGTACGGTTTTCGAGATATGCGAATTAAAGCAATAGGGTTTGCACGATAATTCGATAAATCAGAAAAAGTGCAACACGATAATCGACGAAAAATGTTATAGCGATATTATCGAATTATCGATCATCGTGCCACACCTAGTTTACATCAATTTTGGCATTGTTGCGTTGGAAGTGAAGCATGGTTTCAAGGTAAGTACGAGAACAAAGAAAAATGTCGACCTCCATGGAATGTAATAGCATAACTTAATTTCATGGTAATCATTCACTGGTGTCTGCTGCTTAATAATATCATATCCTACAAGATGCTTAATCCGTAGTGATAACAACGTAACTACTTTTGTAGACGGCCCACGAGAAACATAAAGAATGCTGAATTAGCACATCCTCCAATTCATTCCATCGACGGCAATAAATAGTTGGTTTTAGTTTCTTAAATACTTTTCTATCACAGAAGCATTTTGATAGCTGAAAAAAAAATGGCGTGCACATTCATACTAGTTAAAAATAACAGAATTGCTTATTAGAAAAGGGCTACCTTTTCGTAGATAAATTAATGGTATTAAAGTAACAACATCACCACAACAACAAAAGAACTCGGCCCATTAAGCCTTATTCATCGTGAGACACATTTACGCCGCGTAAATAATGCTGTCATGGCAATCAACCAAGGAATTACTGGATCACTCAGAAGAGTCGCAGGATACGCTTGTTGAGTGAGTGAAGCGAACGAAAATCACCGTCTGTTTAGTCTTATAAGTAAAACCAGAATTCGATGAAGCAATCCGCCTGTTCATGACAAGACACATGTTCACTCATTAAGTGTTTACTAACTATAACCAAACCAAAAGGTTTTCAAAGAAACGTAATTTGACGCCACATGGACAATGGACATGCAAATGATATAGTTTGTCCCCACATTACGTTTGCAGAGAACTGACTTTGATGCCAAGTTTCCTTGCACTATACAGCAGTGACATTTGCCGCCATATTGGCACCAGTATGGGTTTTGGAGGGCATAACTACAAGGTGCACTATAATTATGAAAATGGAGGAAAAACCAACGGAAGGGCGGATTTCTTAGGCTTAAAATATCGTTGTTTTCTCCAACAACAAAAATCACGCGTTTTAGGTCTAAGAAATCACTCTTCACAGCAACGGCTTCAGTATGCCGGCCTTCTGTTTCTCTCTGCAGTGCCCCTTGCAGCTAACCCATTAAGGCTCCAGCATAGTTATATACAATAATACTACGTCGTGTCACTGCGACTCTATACTATGAGTGCAAAAACATGTGGATATCACACTTGTAGGCTGTACTTGTAGGTGTTTTTGCGCTCGTAGTTGGCAGAAACGTGACGTCATACAGTCAGTTTCCTGCAAACGATCACAACGTTTACATTTCCACTTCGAAGCGCTTCTGAGGGATGCGCAATTGCGCATTGCATTCTTTTCGCTTCCGTGGTTCTTGTAAACACCCGTTCGTGGCTCGTTCCTGTATGTGTCGCTACAGAATCCGAAGCGCTTCATGGAGGTGGATTGGCAGTCTGATGCACTTAGTCTTTATTCATGTAAACACTCGCAATCACATTGAGCCGTTGATGATTGCTTGGGTAAAGATGGCGGACACAATTACAACGCCCACATAATTTGTGCAGGTGCCATTCGAACTTTAGGCAAATAAACTGAAAATAAGCGTACATGACTAGGAAGACCACTAATACTCGCATACGTTTGGTTATTTTAGTTTAAGCTGATCTAGTTTACTAGGGATAGTCCGATATTGATATCGGTATCGGTATAATCTATATTTATCGGTTTTTATTCCTTACATCGGTATCGGACCTCTGTGAGGCTACCGATACAGATATTCGTTACGCCAAGAAACAAAACCGTCCTTCCTGCAGAACTCGACAGCCAGCAACAACCAAGTGAGAAAAGCAAAGCTATTTGTTCAATTGTAATGAAAATGTACCATTTTATTTAATTTGTTCTGACACGCTTAAGTTTTACAACGACCTACTTAAAATCTGAGAAGATGAATGTACTGAAGCCATAAGTAGAAATAAGAGAAAAAAAATACTGTTATTGCTGCACAGAACGTTTTGGATAATTTTTGGAGACTGGCACCCATGCAAAATCAGAAACTGAAGTTGCATTTGTATGGAAATTAAATTTTTAGTGGTGTGTTTTTTTTTTATTATTATTATTATCGGTATCGACATCGGTAAAGATCGGTGGGATCGGTTAACCCTTCATCGGTAGCGGTGGTATCGGTAAAAAATCACATCGGCCGATCCCTATAATTTACTAAGTGCAGGGGGTAGAGCAGCGTAGAGATTGCTCACTACTCGCCAAAGGGTGGGCAGGAAGGAAGGGTTATCTGAACCTACTGGCATAAAAGGCCTTCCTTAGTAGAATGGCCCTAATCGCTCAAGGACTTGCATCTTGTAAACATGTGACATTTTTTTAATGCGCTTTCTTGTGGTCATGTAAAAGTAGTGATAATGTGGCACAAGCTATAGACCTGACCGCACTAATTTTTCAAACGGTGAATGGTGCGTAGCGGGCTTCATCTAGTTCACAATAGGACCAGTTCGATTGGCATAGAGTGCTGAGGTTAAAAACTGGGTCCATACCAACCTCGCCGTTAATTACACCCGGGTGATACGTAGTATATAAGTCCACGAGAACACTCGCACAACCCCGCTTTTTGTGTAAGTTGGCCCAGTTTTTAAATTTGCGAAAGACCCCCTTTCGCCTCTGTGTAGGCGAAACGAAACAATCCCTACAGTGATTACAGCAATTTAAACCCGTTTGGTACTAAATTGAAGGCGTGCAACAACAATCCACCTACACTCCTTTTCTCTGCAGTTAAATGCTTCCGAAGATGAGAAAGCAATAAATCACATTGGCTCGCATTTATTTCTTTCCCTTGAGGGCCGAAAAGGCTCTAGGTTGTGTGTTATAATGTGTCCTGATTTCGGAGGTCAATATACCTGGCCAAAGGAGCCTTGACAGTGGCCTTTGTTGTGTTAACTGATGGGGTTTTCACCTTTAATTCATGGTGCACACCCCACCTGGATTCACTTGATTCTATTCCTCCCCTTCCTCCCCCTCCCTCCACCCAGCGAGGAGGCTGAGGGGGAGGTGGGAGCCGGGGGGAGACTGTCTCCGCCTCTGGTCTCGTCTACTTTCGTTTTCTGCAGCCTTGTAGAGGTCAGGGCCTAATGGTGCCTCGGGCCTGTGGGCAGACTGAAGCATGCTGTAACAGGTGGATGTTAAAATATCGTGCCTTTGTTTGTCGTTGTTGAAATGCACTGGAGTTATGTAAAATTCATATCATTATTAGTGAACATGTGGCCGTTGTTCCCGCGCCCTGTGTGACAGATGCTGAAGGAATCTTATCGGCAAGGTTACGTTGATTTCTACTTGGGTTTGAAAATTTAAATATTTCATTCTTATAATTATGGTTCACTTGAAGAATAACTGCTCAACCCCAAGATATATGCCTGAAGTGCGGTATCATGACTTTACTTGGATAAACTGGAAAAGTCAGGGAAATTTGCGGCTCTGGAAAATCAGGGAAAAGTCAGGGAATTAAGCTTTAACTTTATTGGTTGCAATCAAATATTTTCTCAACCCTCAGCCAACCCGTAGCCGCTTAGATACGAACGTACGCCTTCAACGCATAACAGCGAAAAACTTTAGTCCCAGCGCGAGCTTTGTGAGTGGGCCCCGGGGACCACGAGCAAAGCGAGCAGTCACAGCCCAGTGGTCAGCGTTGTCGGCTCCAAAACAAGAGAATGCCGGTTCGAATCCGAGAACTGACCCAAGTCAAAAAAAAAAAGGATATGAAAGTTTTTTCAGGTGGTTATGGGTTATCTTTATTAACAAGGTCAAATTAGTAACAAATATCAATAAACACTTAATTTCCACAACATTTTAGAATTAAAGGTGCATTCCGCCTGCCTTATAACAACAGCCACGCGCAGATCGCAAACCGCGTATGTTATCATCGCACCGTTTCGCGAGACTCGGCGTAGTAATACAAGAGCAACTCTGCGATAGTAGGTGCGTTCCTCGCAGTGAGGAACGCAGCTGCTATCTCTGTTGGCCTTGGGAGTAGTAGACAAAACAGCATGGACACACAAATTGTGTCGTCGCAAACCGGAAAGAATGTGGTATTTTAACATGACACTTTATAATTTTTTAGGCTGGTATCTTATAATTTTTCATCGGCGATCTATTGGCATAAATAATTTTAATTTTTACCGCTTTAGTCTTTTAGAATTTTTTGATCCCATGGTAATTATTAGCAAACGATTAAAAATTAGTGCATGCGCACGCACACACACACACACACACACACACAGGTGAAACATCATGGTTATTGCATGTGCGCTAAGAATCATAATCGCAGCATGCTATTAAATTAGTTCCCAATATTCAACAAAATATCGTAGACGCCACATTTTAACAAGCGGCTACAGCGACTGCCTAGTCGCACCGTTCTTCTGTACAGTTCCTCCACTTACAATGTTGAGGCGCGCACCTCTATCATGCACTACAACAGCTGTCTCTATTATACTAATCTAAAAGAAATAGCCATCACAATTGCCGGTTAAAAATGTGTTAGCTTTTAGGCCTGTTTTACATTTTAGGCGTAATTGTCAGCTATTAGGCCTAATTTTAACCAGCAGTTTTAATTTCGTAAGTAGTAGCTAACGGAAATATGGATTGTATAGTAAGCCTATTCATTTTTGCAGCACGGTGCGCCTTCAGGCACACAGTTACAGTGTTACAACGTAACACGCAACGTAGCCTATATAGATCAGTGGTAGTAGGGAAGTGACGAGAGGGGCGCTGTTGATGAAGCCAACAGCGACTCGTAGCAACTTGACGTTGCCACGGTAACATGATTTTAGGCTTAATTTTCATTTATTAGGCGTAATTAAAAAATGCAGTTTTAATTTCGTAAGTAGAAGATAGGCCTAATGGAGAATTTGGTTCGATGTAAGCCTATTCATTCATGCAACAATGCGACGAGATTATTTAAACGAAGTTAAAATCCATTTGTTTTTATTGAGGATTTTAATTTAGGATTTTAATTCGACGATCAAATGTTATTATTTAATTTAGTTACGTCGAAGAAGTCTATGAGGAAGTAACGATGTTTTAATTTGCCATGTTATTTAACTAACTTATCACACTGAATCTAACGTTGTAAACAGTGGTCGTCAATATCTGGTAACGTTGCTAAGTTGAAAAAAGCGACGGACGGACAAAGTCGTTGCACTAGTCTTCTCAGCCGGTACGGCTGTACAGAAGACTAAAACGGGTTTTTAGCAAAGAATTGACTAACGGTAAGTAAATAGAACTTTGGGGCCGTACTTGATGTGGATGATCGAGAAAAATGGCGTTGTGGGGGGGAGGGGGGAACAATATAAGGCAATAGTTGCATACCAGTTATGAAAAGCAACTATTAAGATAAATTTTTTAACCTGCAGTAGATTTAGTTCGTGAACCCATTTCTAGAACAAAGGGTTCGAATTTTCGCCCTGCAACTGCATAAATAAGAGTTAATTTTGTATTACAGTTTTACTTAATGAAAAAAATTCTAGGTCACAGGGCTGCTAAAAATAGTCAGACATTAAACATTACGCTAGAAAAATAAGGCTTCGTACCGAAAGCGGAATAGCAAATATTTGTTAAGCTGTATATTAATGTATATTAATTTATTAATGCTAGTTTATCGACTACCTTACACCAAACATGCAAATTTAACAAGACCTGTTCAACCCAATAAATAAATATGCAGGCTGGAGGTGAAACTTTCCCTATTACATCAAATGTTTGGCTAGGGTGTAAAACATTTCGTGAATAGCAAGAAAATGTGCCTATAATATTCCTATTATAGATGCAATATGCACGTAAATAAATAATCAAATGTTCTCGGATCTAAAGAAAGAAATAAATGTGGATGCAAACCTATTTCCATTGCCTTTTGGACTTAAATGTCCGACTGCCTGAACGGGAATTGAATCCTCTGCTCTTACGACCAAAAGCCGAAGTCCTATACTGACTCACTGAATATTAATGTCACAGCAGTTGCTTCGGCTCTCTTCGGCCGAGAATGCCATGATTTCTACATTTATTATGGTCATGTTAAAAAAGGCCAATATTTCTCAAAGGATATAGTAAGAAAATTTGTAGCCTACACAACGTGTACAGCAATTTAAATTAAGTCGTACAGTCTTAACACAACAATTTTAAAACCGAACTGTTACTACAATGTTTTCAAAAATTTGTTTGCAAAACTAAGCAGTCACCTCGCGTTTCCTTATTGGTCCAGTATTGGTTCCGGTATTTGCCAGTATTTGTTCCAGTATTGGTCCAGTATTGGTTTCAGTATTTGCCGTTTGTTAAATAGCTACGTGTTGGCTAAAACCACTACCGAGTCCACTACACATTGTTCACATTCCAGAATTTTTAACGTATCCATAACCCCAAGAAAAGATATGGGCTACAAGATGATTCTTAAAATAATGAAAAATAGGCGTATAAAATCGTATTTCTTGGGAGTGGTGGCATAAACTGCCCCTCCCCCTCCAAATTACTCGTCATTTGCGTTGGGCTTTCTGCTAAAGTAGCCTACATAACTTGGAGTAAAACCGAATCATACAAATTCTTTTTAACGAATATGAAAATTTAAAATCTAAACAAATTCATAGAAAACTAAAATTCTCAAACGTATACAACTAAGAATTTCGTTTTTTGGTTCTGCCAATTTTTTTTTTAATTGTGACTACAAATTAAGTTCATATCTGAAGAATAGTTATTTCAGGGTAACCACGCACATATCGATATGTACTTAGTGCGTTTTGCCGAGAATCAATAAGGCAAATAAGTATACAATTCCTTCTATCTTTAAGGAAATCTTTAAGGAAATGTTATAAAAAAAAAACTGACCCACTTCTTAGATATCTAAGAAGATATGTAACAAAATATCGATTCAACAGTACAAAGATTGACTAACGGACTGAAAAAAAACATTGAGTTAAACATTTCGTGACGATCATTTCTTGTAGTTTTTAGACTGGTTGTGTATGTTTTATCCTCCCAAAACCAAAACTAGTGTAAAAGAAGTCGTCAAATTTCCAAAAAAGGTCTGCCTTTGAAAGTAATGAATCGTTCAACAAGGGGAAAAGACTCCCAAGTTAATCATACTGACTAATAGTTCAAAACTTAAACGAAAACTAGAATATCGCTACTCGCGGTAGCAATCTTCAAGTTTTCATTTGTCCAAAGTTTTTTTTATTCGGTGCGATGAACTTGGCTAATAGCATTAATCTTTCCCTGGCAGGCTTTCCCTGATTGAATGATATCACTACTTTCAAAGTCCGACCCTCTGTGGAAAGTTGATGGCTTCTCTTATGCCCGTTTTGGTTTTGGGTGGATATCACAACTTTCATAGGACTGTAAATGTACAACACGAGGTCTTATCGTCACTTCTACCTTTTTTTGATACGTCCGTATACTTGTCAAAAAATGTTGTATACTCTTTCAACATTGCCTTCATTATTCATATCATGGATCTGTTTTATACGGCACACACAAGTTTACCATGAATACGAGCCGTCGAAATAAAGTTTTGTTTTTTTACTTACTACTTTTAAGTCTTTTATATAGGGCTGCACTTTATAGGCCTATTTTTCACTATGAATCACTCTACATATTAATATAAATTGCCAAGTAATACTTAAAGAATCATTTGTTAATTTGTATTTTGACACGTATTTATTTATTTATTTATTTCTAGTCCTGCAGTTGCCGGTATTTTGTTTTTATCGGCAGTAATTCCGTGGTAATTGCTGAATCGGTAATCGTTGGATAGGGCTAATAAATTGAGCGTTGGATTGAGGAAGCAAGAGCCGCACTCTATAAACTATATTTAGCAGCAGGTAGCTATAAAAACACGTCATATCGTCGCTATTATGAGGTGTAGGCATGCTTGCACGAAATGAAATACCGGGCAGTGGAGGTGTGGGGAGGGAGGGAGGGCAGTAGTGTTAAGTAGGAAGGGCGAGCAAATCGTATATTAAAATATGACGTAATTTATAGCTGGTGTTGTAATGAAAAAAAAAAAGTGGGTAAAGCAGCCGAACGTGTTGGTAGCTTTGTTCTTAACACACCCATTGGTAATTCGGAGGGTTCAACGATTTGTTTATGCCTTCTTAAATTTCCCCCTGTGCTGCTGTACGCCGCTTGTGCTACCCCTACCACCCCTCCGGGCGTGTGGGTAGTTATTACTTTTCTACTCACGTCCAGGCCTAATTGTCGTCCCCCTCCTTTTAATATCCCCGTCAAAGAAAGGGAAAGCTAGATGTCTGCATGATTCACGATTTTTGCCTGCCCTTAACCCCTAATTTTTTTTGTGTCAGTTGTTCGTGTTTGATGTGTGGAATTGTTGTGTAATTTAAATTGGGAGGAACATTTATGCCCGTTTTAATAGCTGTAAACTACGAACACCGGCGTAAAGAAAAAAATGGTTTGACGTTTATTCAAGTTTGTGAGGTTCGCCCTTTTTAAAGCCGAACTCAATGCGCGATCTGTAGTTTTAAAAGCAGTAAAATTCCTGTTTATCTTTAAGTTATTATTTGTGAGGGTGTGTACTAGCGTATAGTTAGACATTTCGAACCTTCCCGACTGTGTGTTTACGTAACGAACAGCGAGGAACAAACTACGTGAATTCATGGACAACAGAAGAAGCGAATTCAAGGGCAGAATATTTTTGGATTTTAATATTGGATTTGATATTGATCCGGGTCAACCGTGGCAATGTCCCACCCTTAGTAATATTCTGTATCATTAAAAACGTATGATGTGCGTGCGTGTGTGTGTATACCTCTACTCCTCTGGAACCAAGGCACCTACAACGTGGGAGTAGGACCAAATGAAAGAATTAAAATAATTTAATTAGAATACTTAAATTGCCCTTCCTTAGGCCTATTTTCATTGCTGTAACTTGATGTTACGACCCTCAAATACGCAAAAAAAAAAAAAAACAGAAAAAATAACATCAACAATTTTTACCCTCGTGATGTTTGTTCATGACGTCATAGTTTGTTCATGCAAACCTCCTCGAGCGAAGCGAGCAAATACACAGCCAGAAGTGAAAAACTTACGATGGCCGGAAAGTACAGACAGAAAGGCTACAGGGCGTAATATCGAGCCTTCCACGAGTTCCAACTAGGAGCCTCGACCACCCAACCAGGTAGCGCGTTCCATCTTTGGATGACACGATTTACAAAGAAAGTTTTCTTGTGTTCAACCGGATGAAGGGTTTCTCCAGCTTGAAAAGGTGGCCTCTGGTTCCAGGATACGTAGACGGCCTAAAAGACCAAAAGGATTTCTCCACGGACACATCGTTCGTCGAGTGTTGTAAGTTTCAGTTTGGACAGTCCTTGCTCGTAATTAACGGTCACTAAGTCTGAAACGAATTTTGTGGCTCTCCTCTGAACCGCCTCAAGAACCGGGATGTCCTTTTGCAGGAAGGGACTCCAAAGCTGGACAGCAAACTCCAAATGCGGGCAGACATATACCGTATACAAGGTTCGCAAGGTGTTAGCATCAAGGTAGTGAAAGTGTCTTTTGATTGGGCCGAGAATCATCTTAGCCCTTCTAGCAGCAGCAGTCATTGGTCCGTCTGCTTCAGATCATGTGTCATGAAAACTCATATAAAGTTTTAACTTTGGGAATCCTCTGGAGGACCTTATCATTAGCACTATCAAAATTTCATATATTGCCATTACAATTTCATATATTACCATTACCATTTCATATATTACCATTACCATTTCATATATTACCATTACCATTTCATATATTACCATTTCATATATAAGCACTAAAATATAAGTTAGGGGAACTGAAGAGTATAGGATGGGCAGAGAAGGGTGGTAAACGAAAATTAAAAATGCATATAGGCTTAAGATAATTGCATATAATTGGATAGCACTGTTTTAAGGTGATTGCTCCAGAGTTGTAGCAGGGAATAGTTACGAACTGCGAGTTCCGGCATGAACAAAATGTTTTCACTGTCTGGTAAACAGCAATCTGCTATCTTCGTATTTCTTGCACAAAATACTTAAAAGTACTTGCAGTACAATATCACGCTTTGCCAGAACAGTCCAGTTGAATTCATTTAAACTGGCGAATTTTGGATGATTCTCTATACCTGATCATCTTCTTCAGGCCTTCAGCCAGAGGAACACTGAACTTCACACACGAATTTGTTGCAACTGGCGCAAACCTGAATCTCCCTCTTTTCTCTGTAGACCTTTCTGTCTTAGTG